>CATKHJ010736284.1:0-27572 GCA_949750685.1 Vernicia montana
TTGAACCTAAACCATTGTTAAGTATGATTGTTCCATTACTAAAGTTAATGAACCCTCCAATGTTATTATGATTACCAAGCCAATGTTGAACCTATGAATGTAAGACCAATGTTACCCATGTTATATGTATTTATGAATATCGTTTTGTTCACATCGATTCATTGCTTCCATGTGAAATCCAATTTACATGCATTTCATAAACTTACTGAGTTGACGGCTCATGACATCATCTGTGGATTTCAGGTTAATGTATAGAAGTGAATGGATGCCGGGTAGGCTGGACTTCTTATTGTATTTCTTCTTCAAAAAGCTATAATGTATATGCTTATGTTTAAGTTTATGTTATTGTTAAGATTGTATATATTATGGTTTGAATTCTAGTAATCCTTTTGGTAGTTGCTCCGTAGTATTTAAATTGTCATAGTGACATTAACGGTATGATGATTATCGCTTAGTGAGATATGATTATGAAATGGAATGTAATTGTTAAGGAATGGACATTTGTAGTGTTATATCTTAAGGATGAATGTATGATGTAATTGATACAGATAATATGTTTAATCGATGATTATTGATAATGAAAGGTTGCTTAGATGTATGATAAGTTTGATATTTATTGATCCAGGTTAATTGTTTTATGGGTTCTACGGGTTTTCGATGGCCTTACGCCTACCCATGCCCTAGGACCGTCGTGCCTTCTAGAGTCGGGGCGTGACATGATTATAGTATGGCTGACAAAAGCAGCTGCTTAAATCTTAAACGGTGAAGTAAAAAAGTTTAAACTAAGTAAACTAAAGATAAACAATAAGTTAAGACAAAAAAAAAAACAGAAAAGACAACAGGTAAATTAAATAATTTTATCTTAAACTATAATCATTGGATGTGGAAGTAGCAATAAATGCCATAGCAGAAGTCAATATATTAAACAAAATAAAATATTAAACCTGACCTTTTTGTAACTAAAACAAAGTAAAGAGCCAAAACAATATGGTTAACACAATAAACAGGCCAGCAAAATAATATAGGCCAGAAAAACAACACAGGCCTTCAAAACAACAAAGGCCCATCTTAAAATTAACCAACGACAAAATCCAAACTCAAAAGCCCAAAAGCTCAGAAAAACCATAAATAACATTCTAGAAAGTAAATATTTCATGCAAAATAAACAACAATCATTAGACAATGAAATGCACAGATAACTTTTTTTAAAAATGCAGAAGACAAATCCACGATGGAAACCATCACAAACACAAGTATAACAACAAAATATTGATTTTAAAAACTAAAACTACAAAAATATATTATACATGCAACCATATCAATCAATAAATAGATAACAAACCGCAAAAAGCAAAACTCCATTCTTGCACGAAGATAAAGACTCAACCAAAGCTCAGAAACTCAGAAGAAACGAATGCAGATCTACAAAATAAATCAAAGGAAAAATTTTAAAAAATAAGAACAATAAACACTACAAAAGCAAATAAAAAATACACAAAATAAAAAAAAATTACCAAAACATAGATCTGAAACAAACTACACATGAAAAGACCCCAAAGAAAGACATGGGGAAAAAAAAACAAAAGACCTACTGTTATGGTTCAGAGCAAAGGATAAGGACATCGCAAATAGACCAAGCAAAAATTTTCAAAAAATAACCACGAAATGAAACTAAATCGCACCGTTGAAGTACAAAAATGAAGCATACATCAATGGCAAAAAGAGAGAAATAGAAAATAAATTACAGGAGAAACCATTCGGCTTTGAGTAAGAAATTAAAAGTGTACAGATCAATAAAAAAAAAATAAGGCACATAACTCAGGCGGCCATGAATATGAAGAATCAAAGAAGGAGAGAAAGAAGGAACATGACCCACAGCATAGGAAAAGAAGAGAGCAAATAAAGCGAAAGTTTAAAAAAAGTAAAAAGCCCAAAAGACATATGCTAAACAGTAGACGCAACAGACGATGAAAGGGCATGATAGTAACATTAAAGTATAAGACAAAATTTACATTCAATGGCAGTGTTTGTTTCAATGGATACTTAATAAGCAATGCACAAAAATCTAAATTCATTTAAGAAAAATGTCATCGTTTTCCGTGCAAACTATGGGAAAAGAGAGTGCAAGCTCAGTTGTGGGCACTAATAAAGTAAAAAGACCAAAGCACCCTCCATAATAAAAAAAAAAATCTATGTTTTGGGACCAAGTTTAATGTAAAAAGACTACATCATCCTTTTAAATGGTGCCATTTTTGCTAGCAAATTGCAAAAGAAAGGGCAAAACGGTAAGCACCAGAAAGCTAAAGGAAATTAGGTTTTTTTATAGGTCCCACGCAAAAGTTGAAAAGCCTGGTGTAAAGACTACATTAATCTTCTAAACGGCGTCATTTTAGCTCCTAAATTGCAAAATAAAAGGGAAATATGGTAAGCACAAAGAATTTAAAGTTAAAGCAAAACAACTTTTTTGTGGGTCCAACACAAAGTTAAAAATCCAAGTGCACCCTTCCAAACAACACCATTTTCACATTCAAATTTGAAAAAGAAATGGGCAAGACCGTCTTTTCACAAAGTCAAAATTGGATTGAAGTGCACTGTTCCTAAGTGTTTGCTCCTTTATTATATATCTATTGATTATATAAAGGTATAAAGGAGAAACATCATAATTAAATTTTAATCTTTTAAATACTCTAGTTATATATTAATAAATATGTTGTTTATAGATACAAAATATTAACTGTGTTTCGATTTATTATTTAATGTATTTAATCAATATTAAAGCTAACTATATGTGTTCTGTAAATTTTATTATCCTTTTATATATATATATGTTTCTAAGTTAAAATTTTTAATACTCCTATTATATATAGTAATTATTGATTTTGAAAATCTATATACATATGATAAATGAATTTCAATACCTATATAAAGGTGTTTTTATGTAAAGATATAATGCATATATATATAGAAAAATAAAAAATAAAAAAAAAACTGTTTATATTCTAAAGTTTATAAATTTCCAAAATGTGTTCATATATGGAGAGATTGAAATTTCAATAACCTTACAATACTAAATGCATATGTGTATGCAACCTCTATTGAGAATTGTCTCTAAATGATCTAAACATATCGAAAGTTAAATAATTAATGTTCTATTGAAATTAAAACACTTGAGTTGCTATACTCATGATAAATGAAACCAATATACAGTATGCTTCCCATATTGCCAAAGGTGATAGCATCCTTAGATGCTAATTGTTACAAAATCAAATATGTATCCCAAAAATATACTCCGTTACAAATGAATCCAAAGAACAAAGCTTCCTTCTGAAATTTCGAAAGTTATAAATTAAGTATTCAAAAATATATGTAATATACTGTGAATCTGAAATTCAAAACTCCGTTCTAACTAAGATGTATATAATATGTCCCATTTTAATAAAGATCTTATTAACTCATATGCTATTATTACAATTTATTAAATGAATTATTCTTTAATTCATAAGAAATTGTAAATATGTTAAATATCAAAATTAATCTTTTATGTTCTTTACTCACTGAGCTTTTCTCAAAGCTCACCCCTTCCACTCACCAGTACTTGCAAGTGAAAGTTGAACAGTAGATTCAAAAGTATAGTGGATCTTGACAAGTTGATTCCTCAAGCATTCATCCTTCCTTGAGGACTATTAAGATAATGTAATAATTTGTATTCTATTAATTATATGTGTATAAATTTAAAATATCTTAGACACTCCATATGTGTAAACGGTATTATTGTAATTGATATGTATATGTTATTAGTGTTGTAATAAGTGAGAATTGAAATGGTGAATAAAGAGATCGATATGACGTGTGAATTGAATGGTGAAAATGATGATGGGGAAGTTGATTATTGATTGATTGTAGTGAAGAAATGACATTGTTATTAGAAGTGTAATTGAAATGCAGGTTGTGATCTTGGGGCAATAGTGTAGTTACAGTCAATACCATGCCGGATTTCAATTGAATTGGTAGTACGTATGGGTTCTACGAGTTGTCGGTACCCTTATGGTTACCCATGCCCTAGGACCATCACTACTCAGAAGTTGGGCTGTGACAGTTTTAATTGGATCCAACCATGTTGGTTCTTCATTCAACTCCATTACCTCTTCACCTTCTTGAATGCTCTGATGTCCCAAAGTCCCTATAAAGATATTTTGTGGAATTTCAATTCAGTGTATTGCTGCAAGTTTGGAGAGGCCATCTGCCTTGTTATTTTTGTCTCTTGGGATTTTACAGAATTGTAGCTTGACACCTCTATCTATCATCTTCTAAATTATTTCTTTTGTTTTTTGTAGGTATTTGATCATGGTGGGTTCCTTGGCCTCAAACTCCTTCTTTATCTGTCCAATGACCAGCTGAGAGTCACTATGAACTTTGAGCGATGTCAAGCGAAGGTAATCTATGAACATTAGTCCTTAGATTATTGCCTTATATTCTGCAATATTATTGGTTGCTTCAAATTCAAGTTTCAAAGCATATTCTACTATGAATCCTTGTTTGTTTTTCAGGACTATTCTGATGCCACACTATTCTCTGCTATTAGCCCCATCAACAAATAACTCTCAATTTAGCTCCTCTTCTGAGTTTTGTTCTTTTGGGTTTGATTTTCTTGTGCCTGCCTCTGCTTCAGTTTCTGGGACTTCAGTATCAAAGGAACATTCAAATATAAAATCTGTGAGTGCTTGTGCTTTAATGACTGATCTAGCTCGGTATTATAATCCATGCTAACCTAATTCGACCGACCAACACAACATTCGTCCTGAGGTCTCTGGCCTGTGTAGTGTCTTTTGGAGGGGTTGGTCGGTTACTACTATGCCTTGATGTGCTTACAAATAAATCTTGAATTTTCTAGTTGATAACACCAAGGCATATGCTATCTTTTCTATAGGCAAGTAGTTCAATTCGGCCCCATGTAGCACTTTGCTGAAGTAGTGTATTGGCCTCTATATTGATCCCTCTTCTCTGACCAAAACCGAGCTGATAGCTTGCTCTGAGGCGGATAGATAGATAAGTACTTCTTCTCCTGGCAAAGGTCGGCTTAGCACCTATTCTAAGCTAAGAAATGTTTTTAGCTGACGAAAGGCATATTGGCAGTCTTCAGTCCACTCAAAGGTAGCTGTTTTTCACAATTTCTTGAAGAATGGAAGGTATTTTTCAGCTAACCTAGACAGGAACCGACTTAGAGCAACGATTCTTCTAGTTAACTTTTGTACCTCCTTTATATTGCAAGGTGCTGCCATATCTAATATTGCTTTTACTTTGTCTGGGTTTGGTTCGATTCCCTTTTCACTCACCATATACCCTAGAAATTTGCCTCTTTGTATGAAGAAGGCGCATTTCTCTGGATTCAACTTCATGCCATACTCATTCATAACCTCGACTACTTCGTCCAGATCCTTCAGGTGCTCTTCGAAGCTTCTGCTTTTGACTATCATGTCATCTACATATACCTCTAAGTTTTTCCCTAACTGGTCTTTGAACATTTTATTTACCAGTCTTTGATAAGTTGCTCCTACATTCATTAAACCAAAAGGCATTGAAACATAACAATAAGTCCATTTTTCAGTTATGAACGAACTCTTCTCTTCGTCAGCTGAATACATCCTGATTTGATGGTACCCCTGCTTTACATCTAATAAAGATAGGTATCTATATCCAGCTGTTGAATCCACCAATTTGTCAATCATAGGTAAGGGGTAGGAATCTTTTGGACACGCTTTATTAGATCTGTGAAGTCCACACACATTATATAAGTCCCATTTGACTTTTTTACCAGTACTTTATTAGCAAGCCAGTCCAGATATTGTACTTCCCTAATGAATCCAGCTTTCATTAATTTGTCAACCTCTTCATCTATCACAGCTTGTCTTTCTGAACCGAAGCATCTTTTCTTCTGTTTTATCGGTCTATATAAGGGATCAATATTGAGATGGTGAGTGATGATTTTTGGATCTACCCTTTTATTTCATCTGAAGACCATGCGAAGCTAGATAGACGATCTGTTAAGAATTGGTGAGGTTGATGCTTTTGTGTCACTCTTTAGGGAGGAGTTAATTAATAGGCATTTTTTCGATCTCTCTCCTCCTATTGGTATTTTCTCTAATTTTTCTACTGGTTCGGTCCTCTGTTCTGGAATTCTGTATGTTGGTTCGACCAGAGAGACCTCTTTTGATAAATGCGAGGTTGATGCCTTTTTCTGTTTCTTCCTCTCTAGCTCTCCTCGGTCTTATGTCCCGTAGACACACATTTCTCCCCCATCTGGTTTTGGGAGGGTCATTTTGAGTTGTCTGATGTTGGTTAAGGCATCAAAATCATAAAGGAGAGGCCTTTCGATCACTATGTTGTAGCATAGTGGTAATCTTACTACCACAAAATTCGCCATCACTCTCACATAGTCTGTGGTAGGTCCTACCGTGACAGGTAACCATGAGATCCCGATCGATGGTATTTCTATTCCATCAAGAGTGCGAACTGGGTTTTTGATATCTTCTAGATCGCTTTCTTTGAGCCCCATCTTGGCATATGCTTCAGCTGTGAATAGGTTTACAGAACTGCCATTATCTACCAACACCCTTTTTACTAAGAAATTGGCTACTACTGTTTGAATGATTAATGAGTTTGAGTGAGGATGTCTTATTTGGCTCCCATCTCCTCTTCTGGTCGGTACTGAACTTCTATTCCAAAAGACAAACTCAGGTTCCTCACTCTTTCTTTGGGAAGCTTTACTCTTATTTCTGCTTATTGCTAATTCATCTGGTCCACCGGTCAGGCAATTAATCATTCTTGCTGACCCATCATTAATAGTTTGCTTCCCTTTATCATTGTTTACTTTGCCTTGATTTGCATTGCCATTTTTCACTAAATTTTTCAAGTATCCCTGGTTGATTAATCTCTCAATTTCTTCCAGTAATTGTCTGCAATCGTTGGTATTGTGACCATGGGTGTTATGGAACAAGCAGAATTTATTTTTACTCCGTCTATTTGGTGGAGTAAACATTGGTTGAGGATGAACCCAGATATCTTTATCTTTAAAGGCTGCAAAAACTTCTACTGGGCTTGCACTAAGTGGAGTCAACTTAGTTAAGTCTAAGGTGCGAGGTGGCCTACCTCTCTCACTTCTTCTTCCTCCCTGACTTCCCCTATTAGACTCTTCTAGTTTTTTTGTTCTAGTTTCCACTTTGGAATCTTCATTAGCCCTTCTTTTCTTGGTAAATTGGTTGAAGGAATAGGCATCATCTTGCCTGATATATTTTTGGGCAATGGCCATGGCTTCCTCCAAAGTGCGAGGTGCATGTCTACAAAGGGCTTTGAAGTAATCAGTTGAAAAGTTCCATTCTGCAGGGCCTCTACTGCCCTAGGTTGATCGAGCTATGTAACTTTCAGGGCTTCTCTATTGAAATGAGCTACATAGTCCCTCAGGGGCTCTCCTTCTTTCTATGTTATGGCCTCAAGGCATTTTGTTCGCTTTTCTACTAGTATACTTGCTGCAAATCTTTGCATGAACTGAGTAGCAAGCTACCTAAAATTAGTAATACTTTTTTCTTCTAGGCCATCGAACCACCTAGTGGTTGCTCCTTCTAGAGACCCTCTGAAAGCTTTGCACAACACCTCGTCACTTCCAGTCTGCAACTCTACCGCATGTTTGTAATCCATAACATAGGCTCTTGGATTAGTTTCACCACCATATTTCTTCAGGTTTGGGGGTTTAAATTTGCTGAGCATCCTGTATTCTTGTATGGATCTAGTGAAATGAGATTTTGGAGCCAATTTGAGATTTTTGTCTATGGATTTTTTATTTTTATTCTCAACAATCTCTTCTAAAAACTTTTTAAGGGTCTCTCTTATCTCATCATCCCTCTTCTGGCTAGTCGCTTCTTGACTAGAAGACTCGAAGAAAGATTCTCCATCTTTTCTAGCTTTTTTCTTGGATCGTCTCCCTTCTTTGGCTCTATTATTCTAGCTATCTGGATCAGCCCTGTTTGAACGCCGAGAATGGCCTTCCTTACTTCAGTTTTTGCTGGCTATCTGATCACTTCGTCTTTGGTTGGGATTTTCCATTTTAGCATTATCCCCAAGTCTGACTATTTCTGATCTTACTCTTTCCCTACTCCTTTCAGCTATATGATCTTAGTTTCGCATTTCTGGTGGTATTTCTTCGAAGTCCAGTCTTCGAGTAAGATCTGCTCATGGTACTACTTCGGTATTTCCCTGAGTATTAATTACCGAAGTAGTTTGCGGGGTCTGCAAGGTGCTCAGTAGCAATTGCAAAGCTGACATAGCTTCAGAAGTTAATAGAACAGACTGATTCCCACTCTGGACTGGGACTATGGCACTCAATTATTGTAGTGTGGATGTTACATTAGTATTTGAGGTTCGTCCAGGCGGAGTGACATGAGTTTCAGTATGGTTTTCCACTTCTGGGTGAATTTGGAAATTTCTAGGATTTTTCCGATTATTGTTATTTTCTGATTGAGCCATATTTTTTGGTTAAATTCTTCTATGGGTCACAACTTGAGAATATTAGGAAAGATTTTAATTAATCGTTCCCACAGACGGCGCCAATTTAATGAAGCTAATTCCGACCGAAGTGCAATCGTTCAATCTTGCTTGAGTTTGAGTGTGAGCTGGTGTGACCTGTAAGAAGAAACAAAAGTCAAGTAGGCTAGGTAGGGTGCCTAGCAAAACCACTCTGACGGTCAAGTTCGATGGTTGACTTAAATTAGAAGACTGAGGATAATATTCTATTTGCCTGTGTATTAGTGAATGTACCTGAAAATATTGATTTTTTAGGGTTTTTATAAGATATGAGTTCTTACACGTATTGAGTATGGATTTCCTTGACCAGTTTAGATTAGGATGGCGCTTTGCACATTATCATCTTCCTATTTGAAAGCGAACTCCGTTTCAGGGTGGCTTGTCTTTTACCACTTTTGGGTTGTTAAGCATATTAGATTGGGGCTGGCCCATCTTTTTTTATAACCTAGTTCGATATATTTTGTCCCTTATCAGTTTTGATATTACTCTTGATCGACAATTGATCACTCAATTGTGGCGAGATTGGATTTGATTAGCTTGGGAACAAGTTTCTTTAGAGATTGCACTTTGAGTTTGGAAAGACTTTGACTTAAAAAGTAAAGTTTCTTCAATTCTATTTTCATCTATTTTAATTCAATTGCTTAATTATTCTTGATTGTTTAACTATGAGAATGGCTATGATTGAGGATATTTATTTGATTGAATTGGTTGTTAAGAAACTTATTATGAGCTAAATTGATCTTGACTAGGAGAAAGATGGTTCCTTTTGAATGATTATATTAGGGCTAATTATATAATGAATTTATTTTGCATCTTCTAATTGAATTGATAACTTGGAAATCAATTGTCTAGCCAACTATTGATTAATCTTAAGTATTGAATGAGGTTGAGAGATAAATTTAATACTGGAATTAGGTTTAATAGAGAATTAGATATGAATAAAAAATGTATTACCTAATTAATAAATTGATAATTAATTTGGTTAATTCTAGTTAGGTAGAAATCTAAGAATACAAGAGTTATTCGATTTTGAACCTTGATTAGTTTTACTTAATTAATTTATCAATTTTGGCAAATTAGCTCATTTAATTAATTAGACCAACTTAGAATTTTAATTGAATGATTTTGAACTATAGACCATTTAATTGATGCTAAGAACATTTGATTATTTATTTTAATTTTAGTTTAATTTATTATTATTTCTTCTTATTATTCATTATTCCAAACTTGATTAGAGTGTTGAGAATTGTGTTTGTGTTTATTGTTTGTTGACATAAATAGGGTAATAAGTTAATTATAATTGCGTCTAGGTATATTTCCTTAACTCCGCAAGAGATCAAACTCGGGGTGAATGCATTGCTATTTACAATTTCGATTCGTTCACTTGTGAATATTTAAATTTGTTTGAGCTTACACTAGATCAAATTTAAGTGCAACAAATACATGATGAAACTGAGGACATAATTTCTTCAATAGAGGTAAAGAAGGATGTCCCAACCGATAATGGGCTTCAAAAGGAGTTAAGACACCAGAACATGCAATGGACCTGGGCACTGAGGTATCCATAATATAGAAACCTCCTGATTCATGTCATTTACCAATAATTTTCTTCGTCATAAGATCCTGAAAGAGACAATAATAAAGAAAAAAAATAAGATACAACAATTCAAAGCACGAGTAAGTTTGCTCACAGACATTAAATTGAAAGAAAATCCAGGTAGACTCAATACAAAAGTCAAGGTAAGTAATAGAGTTGGATGAACAGTGTCAAAACTAAGTACAGAAGAGGTAGAACCATCAGCTAAAGTAACATTAGAATGAGATATATGGGACTGAAAAGTGGGAAGGAGACTAGATAACTTAGAGCTGGAATTCTTAGTATTTAATTCATATGAACAAGTACATATATATACAAGTCAGATATACTAATTAGAAAGATTTCTTAATTAGAAATCCTCTAATTAAGCCTCTAATTAAGCTATCTATAATATCTACAGCTGTAACAGGTACATTGACAGGATAAAGAATTTTAGCATTAGTAGCTCTAGTCTTCAACGTTTGACCATTACAGCTGCCTCCAGTAATCTGTGCAATATAAGTATATCATCAGATATGCTTAATTACTTGCACTTATGCTGGGCATCTTCTAGCAACAAGTCACTGAAAATCTGTGCACCAAATCTTGATCATCTGATATTGCTTGGATTTGTCAAGGATTCGTTATATTTTGAGAACTTCAAGCATCTACGAAAAAGTGTAATCTATCTCATGATAAATCCTTCCACAGATATGCATGAGATTACTACTGGTCGGGACTTATCAAGTCTACTTCATAAGATTTGCAACATTAAAAGTCTATTTTTAAAATACGAATGTAATCAGGTAAACTTTGAAATGTTGTTTTTGCCAACTACTGTGTTTCGATTTTACTTGTGCTAACATTTATCATTTAATGTCTATAGGTTCTGTATAAGCAGGGCTGCCTGCCTAATGTTAATCTTCAATAATTTTGTTGGGAATTTTATACATTATTTAATTTATTTGGCTATGTAAATAAGATTGGACAAAAAAAAAATTAAATAAAGAGAACGCAATTTTAACGTGATTCGGCGTAAACCTACATTCACGAGCGAATGAGAGATAAAATTTTACTAATAAACTCAAAGGTGGTATAAGACAGAGATAAAATAATTCTCAATCTCAAAACCCAATATACCCATCTTAACTTATTAAAAAATTAGGACTAAATAACAAGTTACAAAATTAAGACTAAAACCTATTGTAATAGAAGAGAGGGATCACCTAATAATCACTCAATAATAAAAGAATTACTATGGGTTATATAAATGTGGAGATATAAAAATATGGAGAGGGGATAATTTTTAGGAGTTAGGAAATCTATATACAAGCTAGCTACCAAAACCCTTCCAAATTATACAGCTTGCAACAAGCTGTTAATCAAAACTATAAATCAAGTTGGCATTGAATTCGGTGCCTGCTAATGCTGACTTTAATTTATTATTATTTTTCTTTTAACATTTTCTCAACAAATTTAAGTTTCTTGATTATATTTACGAACAATTTAAATGATGATTTGGCGCCTGCTCAAAGGAATGTCTAATCTGCAGAATCTTCACATACAATATTATGATTTTGTTGGGACAAGAGTATGCTTACATCTCTCAAAGGAATTTAAATTGAAACAACAATTTATTAGTATATTATTATTTGGTCTAACTACTTAATTTTCTCTGATTCTCTCAGTTAACAAATTCGAAATCAAAACCCAGTGGATTTACCATGAGATATTGGAATCTCAAAACCTTCCATTTGTTCATCAATTGAAGATGGTGAAATTACAGCTTTTTCACAAAGAGGGTAATGAATTGGTGCTCATAAAGTACTTGCTCAAGAATGTGCAATAGCTTTGGAGAAGATGACCATCCTTCATTCGTCTCCCTTGCCATCTAATATCAGCAGTGAGATGGATGATTGCGAGAAAGCTTCTACTGCTAAATTAGTTTTCTTACCAGTGTCTTAGAGCTCATTTGACATTATTATTGCTAATAGCAGCTTTTGAACTTAAAATTAGGAGAAATACTTTTCGTATATGGGATAATATAGCTTTTTGCAATTTGATATTTGGAGACTTAAAGCTGACTTTGGGGGGAAAAAAAAGAAAAGAATTCATAAAACTAATTTTGTAGTCTGAAATTACAGACTACGGAGAATTATTTTTGTACTAATGTAAGATGAGGAGCATAATGAGTTGGAGCTCATAAAGTACTTGCTCAAGCATGGTGGAAATTTATTGACATAGCAGGATAGAAATACACCATAGTAATGGTGTATTATTACTCAAAATAGACTGAGCAAAAATGGTAGAGCTATGAAAATGTAGGAGTATTGGTATTGGTAGTGGGAAGATACAGTAAAGAATTAGAGAACTTAAAATTCTCAGAATAGTGTAGCATCTGTCGGCTCGAGAGATGAATACAGGTGCTTACATGAAATGAATACAGAATTACAACGTCGATTATAATTGGAATGAATCTTGTGCTAAAAGTACTATAATAGTCAACTACATGTTACAAAATTAAACCATCCCTGTGGAATGCTTGTTATGTTAATACTTTTATGATAAGTCCAGGTAAATTCAGCTTGTGTACCAGTTAATGCTAGCAATAACAGGTGGAGTGATAGCTCAGTGTGGGGGAGTCTATGAAGCAAGAATGGGTTTTATCGAAAGATCTGTCAAAGAGGTCACCTTCAGCACCATCTACTGAACTGTTGTCTACAACGTTGAATTTTTGCAACAGAGCCACAATTTCAGATATAGGTGGTCGGAATAGCATCTCAGGCTGTTGACAGGGAAACATAAATGTAACTATTTCAAAATCAACTTTGCAATCTACTTTTAATAGAAGCATTTAAATGTATGTGGCACAACCTGAATGCAGAGGGAAATGACATCTGCAAATTGAGAGATAGCCTCGGGGGAGAGTGTTTCACTGATGCCTGGATCAATCATTTGTTCTAAAGATGCACTATCATGAAGCCGAGATGAAGCCCATTTCACCAATGATTGCTCTTCACTTGGTCTTGTGCTGTGTTAGAAGACATGAAAGAAAGATTCATAATCAAGAAATATGCCACAAAATGTAAGAGAATAGGTTCAGAAAAAAATTCATAATCAAAACATACCTATCAAAAGGTTTCCTTCCTGTTAAAAGCTCCAAAAGCAATACCCCAAATGCATATGTATCACTTTTTGTGTTATCTGTTCCCGGTTCCCCATTCTCAGGTGCAGTGTAGCCAATATCCTCAATTGCAATTTCAGAAGCCTGTTTATAACATTGTTCAACAGCAGTAGATAAGTATTTATCCATCTCCTTTCTCTTACTTATACGGCAAACTTGATTGGAGATACACCAAATTAACTCAAAGCTTAAATTCTCTAGCCAAAATAATTATAACATGCCAATTTCAAAATTCTCTGAAGAGGCGATTATCAGTTACTTCTTACCATTATGGACTGTCCAAGTACTTACCTTAAGTTTAACATTGTTTCTTGTCCGACTTCTCAAAATTGCAATCCCACAGTCAGAGAGACGAGGCTCAAGGTCTTCATCAAGTAAGATGTTGGCGGCCTTTATGTTACCGTGAGTGATTGGAGGGGATAAAAAAGAATGCAAGTAGCTGAAATAATCATTTTGCAAATGGAAACAATAAAAACTTTTGCAGCATTCAATAAGCTACTCATATCTATACTACTTTTGCAGGATTCTATAGGACATAATATCAAATTGACTTCCAGAAACTGAATGAAAAGAAGTAAATTATAATCTAACACCTGACAGTGAAAGTGTAATTACTGAAAGTGAATGAACATTTTGCATGTCAAATGCGCTCTTATATTGTTTTCAGTCACTACAGCATTGTAGTAGCCGTAGTGACTCAATAAACCTATCAGCACTATCTAAATTCAATTCAAAACTTGCAAAAAGTAATAGTGAGTTTGGTACTCATAAATCTGCTACTTCATTTGAGGATGTTTTCATGTTGTATTATGTGAACTATTCTCCTACTAGGTTGCTTGGTACGCATAAATCTATTCATACATTCCTGCAAGTTGAACTAAAAGATATAAACCTCTTAAGTGAACTAACCATATTGGATACTTACTCCAAAGCTGAAGCAACACCAAGTGCGATATTGAGACGAATAGTCCATGGCAGTGGTTCGTATGCTTCACAGTGCAGAAAATCATGAAGAGTTGAATTTTTTATGTGCTCATACACAAGGAGATGTTGGCTATGTTCTATACAATAACCCAAAAGTGTTACAATGTTTGGGTGTTTCAGTCTGGATGCATTCCTAATCACATATAAGAATTGTTCTTCTTCTTGGAAAGATAGTGATGCCATCCTAATGTTCTTCACAGCCAATATCTGGAGAAAAAGGAATTTCTCATGATTTGATTCAATTTCTAAAGTTACTACAATTTACAAGAAATCAAAGAGTTCAAATATTTACTTGGCCATCAGGAAATTCAGCTTTGTAAACAGAACCAAGAGATCCTTCTCCAAGTAGATTCCCTTCACTAAAACTGTTTGTTGCTGATTGAAGCTCCTCCACAGTGTAAATTTTAGCACTTCCTGGAGATTTGAATTTCTCTGCAAAGCTTCTTGTATGGCAAGCAGAAGGTATATTGATTGGATCAAGAATAGCTGGAGCTTTGACTGGCAACATCTTTGGTCTTGCTTTGGATGCTATTGGAGAACGGTCTACTAATATATGAGAGAATAAGTGGAGAAGAAAAGTTAATTAATAAAGAAGTTCAACTTTATGACCAACAATTATCTTAAGAGATGGTGAATTTGACAATATTAATACTTATAGTGTAGATTCAGGAGTCTTACCTCTAGATCTAATGACTGCAAAAACATGGGGTTGCTTAATACGAATCACAACAAGTATTGATGCACAGGTCACTACAAGAGTTACTGCAACCACTATACAAGCTATTCCTCCAGGGCCTAGCCGTTTCTTCTTGTGTCCAGCTGCCTCAGGATAGAGAGAATTCTCTATGGAAGTTGATTGTGTAGTTGGGTGACCACGAAAATTTTGCCCATTGGAAGTATTTTTCAGAGGAAAAGTCCAGGGTGGATAGTTGGCTCCCATAAAGAACCTATTCCCATCAATCCTAGCAAGA
This sequence comes from Vernicia montana, assembly GCA_949750685.1. Classification (NCBI taxonomy): domain Eukaryota; kingdom Viridiplantae; phylum Streptophyta; class Magnoliopsida; order Malpighiales; family Euphorbiaceae; genus Vernicia; species Vernicia montana. Next base: position 15,290 of record CATKHJ010736284.1, read on the forward strand.
GGCAAAAGCGTAAGGGAATCAAGAATTGGTGGTTAGTGCAAGCCATCAAAACTGAAAAAATTTAAAACCTTTGATTACTTACCATAGATTTGGTATTGACTGAAAATGAGCTGGAATAACACCACTAAAATGATTATTTTGGATGTTCCTGTATTCAGAAATAAGAAAAGGATCAAAAGGTCATGTCAGTCTCATTTCCTAAAAGCTAACGAACAGACAGAAAAACATGGAGCAACTTACAGGTCAGTGAGGGGAAGATCAGCCAGGTATATAACAGATCCAGTGAATTGGTTGTTCTGCAAGAATCTGCAGATGTGGCCAAAACAATCAATAAAAACCACTTGAAAATATGAAAGGAGAGATACAGTGTAACCTGCAGTGAGGTAAATTTATAGGAAATTGATTTAAACTCACAATCTAGTAAGATTTGTCAGAGATGCTAAAGAAGTTGGTAAATCTCCAGTGAAGTAATTGTGAGACAGATCCCTGTGGCAGCATTTCATAAGGAAGCAAGAGTAACCATCACTTCACAAAATTCTCAACAAAGAAATGTGTGGAACTAGTAACAACTTCAGAAAAAGGATAGGAAAATTTCAAATGTATAACATAATGAATATTCAAGATTCCTGTTCAAAGTTTGTTTGCAACTACTTAAATACAACATTTTGATGAGAGATACCAACAAGGAAGTTCAGAAAAAGCGCAGAAACATACATCTCGTTTAAATTCTTCAAGCCAATGAACACATTGCCAATAGGTCCATAAAATGAATTGTGGCTTAGATTCCTAGAACAGAATAATCAAAGAATTCATGACCAAACACTCTGAGACAGAAACCAGAAAAATAAGGCAGTAGCAAGAAACTTACAAATATTGGAGAAATTTCAAGATTGGTAAAGAATAGGGTATATTTTGGCCCAACTTGTTGCAAGCTAAATTGCTGCATTATAAAAATCCTCCATAAATAAATACAGGTCAGTACTCATGTAAATAAATTCAGAATACACAGAAACAGCAAGCTTACATGCGAGTGGCATTAGGGGGCAAGCCATATGGAATTTCACCCTGAATATAATTGTAGCTAACATCCCTATTAAAAAATAAGAAACCAAATTAAACTAATAGAACCAAAAACATTGCTTTAATAACAAAACTCAAGTCCAAAAAAATCACTTACAGGTTTTTCAAGTTATGAAGATTATGAAGCTGGGTTCCAAGATGCCCACTGAGGTTTAGTCCCTGAAGCTTACTGCAGAAAGTGAAAGAACAAAAAATTAGTTTTAGCAATCTAATGTATTAATTAATAATAATGATAATCCATATAATATGCATACAGGTCTATTAGAGATGATCCAGAACAAAACACTCCAGTCCATGATTCCTGACATGGATCCCCTCCACCACCAGTTCTCCACCCCTTCAGCTGTTGAGGCTTATTCAGGGCTATATAAAGATTTTCAAGTGCCATCACTGCATAAGATTGAAAGATAATCTGATTATTGTTATTGAAATGTACTAAATGAAATAATCTAATTATTGTTATTGAAATTTACTAAATGAATACAGCAAATTATGTATGTAAAATTAAAATAAAAATGAAAAAATAGGGATCAAAGTGGTAATCTGATTTATCTAGGGTCCTCATAATTAATTTTAGTTTGGTGATTTTCAATTAGCAGATAAAGAAAATCATGTCATTGTTAATCTATGATAATTAATTGGTTATTTATTGATTAATTATGTCCTAATCATCATTATTGGTGGTTCCACATGATTAATAACTAAGCTTACACACACTGGATTCCTGCCTTAAGGGCATCAAAATCAGATTCTGTTATTTTCCCGCCATTTCTTCCCCTTAAGCCATCTTTTTCCCGTTTGAGAATTAAGTACAGGAATTTGCAAAAAATTAAAAAGATAATTTCCCGCCGCCTTTTTCTGTTTGGTTGCTAAGAAAACAATAAAGAAGAAAAAAGAAAATTAAATTCTTTATCTTGAGCCTATTCTCTTATTGTTTACCGTAATCCAAAAAAATTAGACTCGAATTTCTGTGGATCGGTCTCTGATAACAACTTCTTATGCTTGTCTTGAATTTTCTCAGGATCCAAACAGAGGATAGAAAACAAACTAGTAAAGCGTAAACAGTAAATTCTAAGAAACTAAGCTAGAAAACTCGAGAAAAACCACGAAGAGAGAGAAACAGTTATTAACTAGATTTTACCATCATATAGATCCGTAAATGCCCAAGCCTGAGAAATCAGAATCTCCGAGAAAACGATTACAGTGAAATACCAATGTAGTCTCTGTTTGGCCATTATTATCATCTCGAGAATTAGTCAAATTTGATCTCAGATCTTAATTTCCTAAAACCAAAGAGTAAACAGTGTGTAAATTCTTAGAGTAAACAACAAGACTTGACCATTACAAAGAAAACTCTTGTTTGGTTGTCGAGAAAATGATGAGAAAGATAAAGAAAATTAAAAAAGCGTCACTGTTTTCTGCTATATTACGAGGACAAAGTTGGCCAGAGTTTTTAAAGCAAAAAATTTCTTGCAATTCCTTTGTGCTTTTCTTAGAAACCAAACGGAGAAGAGAGAGAGAGAAAATGAAAGAAAATGATTTACAAAGAGAGACTGATCTTGACGGCGATCATCTGATAGGATATATAGAATAACCGTATCAGCCTAGATTCCACGTCAGCAGAAAACCGTTAAGGTTGTTGAGAACACGTGCCAGGAAGTGCTCTATCATGGACTGGTCTTGGGCTTCTGAAACCCTTGTTGGCCCAATCTTGGCCCATTTACTGTATCTTCGTGTTTTCTGATAATTTTCTCTGTTTTTCCCTCTCTCAAGGTCTCAACAATGGCGGAGTCAGCAAAGAACCAAATAGAAAATGGAAGAAAACAAGAAGAAAATGAAGATTACATGGGAGACCTCTCTCAATTTCTCCCTCCTGATACCTCAAATTCTTCCAAATTCTCTGCCAAAAAGGTCAGTGTGAGCTCCTGTAATGATCCTTTAATAAAATTTATTTACTGTGAATCTTTGTTTATATGTCCAATAAACCCAAGAAAGAAATTGTTCGATTTAATTTAAATTATTGTTTACATAGCTTTTACTAGATATAATGTATTTTACTTTCATTGCAGCTCTCTGAGTTACAAAACCCTAAACTCAATTTGCTTTTTCTTCCTGAGACTTGGACCATTTTAATTTGTGAATAGCTTTTGTTGGAAAAGAAACCAATTTTGTGTGTGAAAACACAGAAGAAAAAGGGAATTAATAGAATTGAATTATTGTAAAATGTATAGCCAAGTTTATGTGTTTATATATATATATATATATATATACAAACACACAAAGCAAAATGTTATATTGTAGGGAACATTGATTATGGGGATTTTCTTCTTTTTTTTTTTTTTTTCCAAAGAATATGTTTCTAGCTTTATGAAGCTGTTATTTTTGTCCAAGCTTGCATCTGTTGATATTATACATCAGCAAACTACTGGAAATTTTCATATGTAACTTTCATTTTTATTTCTTATTGTTTTAGTGTCTGAGACAGAGTGTGATCATAGTCATTTATGCAGATTTCGGGCAGCAAAACTTCAGCTGTTGAACTATCCAAGAAGAAGTTCAAAACTCTTAGTTGGCAAGAGCAGCGTAGACTTGAAAGAGAAAGAAAACAACAAGAAGAGGATGAGCAAACTTTAACAAATATAGAGGCTCCAATTCCACAATCTAATATTGGGTTTAAGTTGTTAAAGCAAATGGGTTATACCCCCGGTTCAGCTCTTGGTAAGCAGGGCTCAGGGAGAGCTGAGCCAGTGGGGATTGAGATTCGACGGACACGAGTTGGGATTGGAAGGGAGGATCCACATAAGGAGAAGAGGAAGAGAGAGGAACTTGAGGCTGAGAGGTATAGAAGGAATGAAGAGGCTTTGATGGCAGACTTTGGGTCCAGACAAAAATCACAATGGCGGAGTAGGAGGGTTGCAGTAAATTTCAGAAAAGCGAAAGCAGCTCTTGACCAATTGGAGAACAAAGAAGTTGTAGAGACAAAAAAGAATGAGGAGGACGAGAGTGAACAGGATGAAGAGGAAGAGGAAGAAATAACTGAAGAGGTACATATACAAAATAATTTTTTTCATTACTCTTTAGAAGTTATCTTTTAGCTAATTTTTTTCCTTTTAAAATGTAAGTGGGATTGAAAGCAATTGTGTTCAAGTTGATCTTATTGATGTGCTTGCAACTATTTATTGGTTTTACACACAATTTGGTGGTTGACACGCAAAAAGACTTGTCTTAAATTTATGATGTTATGGCTAATGCATATGAAAATTTCAGCTTTTTTTGTTTTCTACCATGTGACTGAAATTTTAATGGATTGGAAACTAAATTTTGATTTTTTTTTTTTTTTAATGAACTTGAGTTATTTAATTGGAATTGACCACCCAATTGGGGTGTTGGGTGAAGAAATTCTTTGGGTTGCTGTTAGGATTGAAATTAAAAACACAGACAAATATTGGAAACGGTGGTTGGGATTTTGTTTTTCCTGTGCTGAAGCAACTTATGGTCACTCACTTCTAGGTTCTATCAGAGTTAGATTGTCAACTGTATCCTACGTTCAGATGAATAAGCTAAACAGAGTGTAGGATAAGGTCTAAAAATGCCTGTTATAAACAATGTTGGGGCCACAAGTGGATTGTATGCTGTTTTATAGGTTTTGTTGACCTGGTTCTCATGATGGTAACTGGTAAGGAACATTCCATGTCATTATGTTGATTACTTTTGGCTGGGACATAAATAAAATATTCAGGATAAGTTGATCAATTGAATCATTATGGATGGGCTTCATATTATTTATTTACTTTTATTTTGCTTCAAACTTAATGTTAAAATAGAGCGGTTTTGGCAAAATTCTTGAAATGGTGGGCTGATAGATAACTGCATTTTTCTTATAGGATTGGAGATGAGAGACAGAATTCTGGTTTGAAAAAACTCCAATATGTTGTCAACTACTCTTCCTGTACCATTAATCTTTGTGCTTTAGCCCTTGCTTCATTTTTGGCATGTTCTGTCATCTATGGAAACAGAAAAATGTTTTTTGAGTTTTTTTCCTTACAATTTCCTAGTGATTCTCTCTCATTCCACCAGACACACACACACACACAAAGAAACAGAAGATATTAAAAACTGGAACTACTTTGATGAATTCCTAAGTTGAGTTCATATGAAATTTTTGTCCTTCCAAAATCCTCAAGAAAATTTATGGTGTACAATCAGTGATTTTGATTATGAGTGCACATGTTTTTCCTGTGCAATGCATGTAAACATGCTAGTTTTCTTGTTTGGAGTTTGGACAAGGAGAAAATACCTTTGAACTTCTATTACTATCAAGAAAAGGATTTTTTTTATTTTTTATCCTCGTATCAAAGATAAGGAAAGATGTTATTGAATTTTACCTTTTTCCATATGAAATGGAAAAGATGGTGGTTTCAAGTCAAATGACACTTTAATTGCCCCTCTCTTGGGATGGGACTATTGGTTATAATTTTTCCCCCTCTTTCTTTTTCCTGATTCTTCAGGGACCTCTTCATTCTATTTTCTAGTGCAGTTCTTTTCCCAATTAGAAAGAATTGTTTGTTATATTTCAACTGAAACTGTGTTAAAAGATTGAAGTTGTGAACAGTCTTCTATAGATTTCTGTATGACTCTATGTCTTTCATGCCCTTTTTCTTTTGAGGTTATAGACTTATAGTAAATCCTGTTGAAGATTAGTACAAACCCATAGTAACATGAATCCTTTTTGAGTCAAATTACAAGATTTAATTATATTCTTGAACTAATTAGTGTTTGGTGATAACAAGTAGATAACTAATTAGTGTTTGGTGATAACAAGTAGAATACAGGCAAACAATAAACTAATTGGCAGTATATAGACTTTGTCTTAATTGACTGAGCAAATTTTAATATAGCTAAGATTTTCAAATTTATTCACTTTTTTTCACATTAATTTCTTGTTATCTTCATTACATTGAAAGTTTTTACTTGGAGACCCTGAGGGCAATGAACTTTTGGATGCAGGATTTACAAGAAATATTGATGAAACTGAGAGATGAATATAGATACTGCCCATTTTGTGGATTTCAGGTAAGTCAATATCTCACATTCTCGCTGAATTTATAGTACATGCACACTTGCACTCACACACACGCTTGCACACACATGCTCTTCAATTGCAAATTCAAAACGCTAGTACTCAATACTAACTTGCTGCTTTTTTCAGTATGAAACAGCGGAAGCACTTCTATCCAACTGCCCTGGAATAGATGAAGATGACCACTAGATTAGACTTTGTTGTCCAAGGGGGCCTCCCAGATGGAATCTTGTTCACAAGATTTGAAAGTTATGCTCCTCATGCTATGGGGCGTATCAACGTGTGTTTGTTTCTTTTATATTTGCAACCGGATGCAATTTTCTGCCTTGCCATGTGCATTTCTGGAGATGATAAGGTGACTGACAAGTCATTTACATCTATTCATTTTGCTGTTGGGGAACTAGATCAAATGGCAAATCATGTAGAACATTTCTCATAGGCTCTTCCATGCTCAGGGATAGATAGTTGCACCAGTTTGTACAATATGCTCAAGCACTAGTTAGATAATTAGACGATATAGTGTCGTTTTCCCAGTTTGATGGGAATAGCTAAATCCAAAACAATTCATGTTCAAGATTCTGTACCTCATCTCCTTTATTCAAGTCAGATTGAGACAACTATCATGCAGAGATATCATTACGTGTGTAGTGCTTTCAGAGTTCGATCCAGAGTTTTCTCACGTCATCTCGCAAATTAGATTGTCAACAAAAACTTACTCATCAGTCATTAGAACATATTGTAATGTTATGGTTGAATAGCAATTCAGGGAGAAGCTATATTGTTAATGATGATTTTAATACAAACGCAAATTAATGATTAGTAGAACAAGGGTAAACACCTTTGCTTCGACATTATCTTACAATCCCAAGCCAATTACAGGCCAAAAGCTTAAAAGAGTTAATAAGGGTCTATCCCAATAAAAGATCAGGCATAAGATAACCAGCCAAACACAGATGTTCAATTTTTTATTTTATTAGTTAGATTAAGCAACTGCCTGAATAATCTACAATGAGCCACTTAAAGTGACCAGTGCATGTGCTGAGTAGAAGAGTCATATGCCCTGGAGTGATCAAGTTCCATGTACTGCCTCCTATTCTGTTGAGACAACTCAAGCTCACCAGAGAAATGGCTGTTCAGAGGCTGTGAAATTTGACCCAGACCCAGATCAGGGCACATTACGTGCGAGCTGCTACTAGCTTCACTGCCCTTGAAACCCCAAGAGGGGTTTGGATATTGATTGACAGCTGCACCATGAGGAGCTGTTGATTGAGCCATGGGTGCCCCTTGGGCATTAACCAGGTCCTTCACCCCAAGCCCTGATGCTTGGTTTCTTGAGCCCCATGGTTGATTTGACAGAAGAGAGAGAGCACAGCTCGAGTCAGCGACACTGACTCCTGTGAAGCATTCTCCCGAAGGAATTCCAGAACTGGAAAAACCAGCCCCACTAGCTGCTGAACCTTGAAGGTATAGGTTTGATGGAGGATTCTGAGAGTTATTCTGCCACGGATGAGGAATAGATCTTCCCGTGGATATAGTTTGATTCCCAGGTACCCGCTCCGATGATCTTGCAGTTGGCCATGCATCCCTCCCATTGAACCTTGAGTAAGCACTGAAGTCCACGAGAAAGCCCCCACCTCGACTGGTGTTATCTGTCATCAAACAAACCAAACAATTAATATTTATATTAGAACCTTTGGAAATGATTTACACTGGTACTCAGTCTTACCAAAGATTGTTGAAGAGAGTCTGCTATAGCGAGATGACAATACTGATCCAGGTGCTGGCTTCCTACGCCGCTCATTATGACCAGCTAGGCGTCTGCGGCAACTTCGTTTTCCTTGGTCAAATTCAGGAAGTTGATGGAATCTGATCATGGACTAACAAACAAGTTATTAGCAGACAGTGGCAGGGAAAATCAACACCAGTTATCTCAGCATAGAGTATAAATTGATAACGAACGAACAGACAGAAGAGAATTCAGTGTGACATAGGGCCCTTCGCAATCCATGGAAACCAGAACTAATAAAGTTCAAGAATCCCTTCTTTTCATCCCAAACCCAAGCCCAGGAACTATACAAACACAAAACAAACGGTCGATAAAATTTGGATGAAGAACTGTAGAATTATACAAACACAAAATAAACAGTCAATAATATTTGGATGAAGAACCATAGCTCAGTGTAGAGGGTGTCCCAGAAAAACTTCTTGCAGATATTGTCCAGCCAGCTAAGTTAAAACATGCTTCAAATTGAAATATTAATTCAGTACATATTGAATTATCATTTATTAGTAGCTGCTCAAAGACTATACACCATAGAACAAGAAAAGGTTAGATATCAAAAAGAATTCTCATTATTGAGGATAAACACATAGGTGTAGCTTGATCCTCAAAAATGTTTAGCTTAATCCTACCCTAACACCCCCACCCAAAAAAAAACAAAAACTACCAAATTCCTAGCTCTGCCGATGATTTTCATGCTTAAGGACATCCAAGCTAAATAACATAAATTTAAAGCTGCCAAGAATGCAACTAAGAATTCATCAGATCTGCAAGCTGCACAAACAAAACTACAAGCCCTGATTTGAAAATTTTACAATAAAAGAAAATCAACAGAAAGCGAAACTGTTGCTATCGATCAAGACAAAAAAAAAAAAAAATACAGCAAAAATGAGATGCCAACAATATATTGAAATAGACAAGCAAACAAGGCAGAAGCACATTTACACACATCTGTTATTCTGAACCCCACTACCTATGCTGATTTGAAACTTCTGTCTAATCAAATTCCTATCTTTGCTATGGACACATTGCAATACCATCTCCTCAGATGCTCCAAGTGCTTATTAAAAAATTAATGAAAAACAAGGGTCACCAACATTCTAAAGAAAATCCTTCACATAACCAATATCTATAATGACCAATGAAACTAGGTTTAATTACATTGACAAGCAATCTTTGTGTTTCGAATTTTGAGTCTTGTGACCATTAAGGAAAAACTTTTTTTTTTCCCGAAAAATGATGATAAACTGCAAATGATTATATTATGGATTTTAGCCATATATAACTTCATAGAACTTCCCATCGAAGTATTATAGGCTTTTTAAGGCACTATACAAAAAAAGGAACCTACAATTCAGAGGGAAAAGAAGAACAAAATTCCACCATCCACCAATTTTTCATCAACATTATGTACAGAAGAGTGAGAACTCTGAAAATGCACCTTTTCATTCATTACCAACCACCTTTCTTCCATTTCATTCCTTCAACATAATTTAAGCTAATTGCTAGGTACTTTACATTTCATTGATAACAGAAGTCTTGTTTGATCAAACATGACCTAGTTGTTATTATAGAAATTCTAATTGAAACTTTCAACTGGAAAGCCAATTTACACATTTCATACGTGCTGAAAGGGCTCAAATACTTTCTCAAGTAAGATTTGGTTGCACCCAATAATTTTCATTCGATAAAAGACACCAACAAAAAATTTTTCTGTGTTTCCATCATACATTTCACATCTTACCTCACCTAATCTTTATTACTAAATACCATATTTGATAACATCTTAATGGACTTTGAAGCTAAGGATCACAGAATATTTTAATTGGCAGTTCTCTCATATGAGTCTTATAATTAAAACTTTTCCTTCCTATTCAGGGCAAGAATTGGAGCATGTCTTGCTCGTGGAAAGGGTTGAAGAGCATAACTGAGCATGTGACACCCACACAAATAATGGACCTACCTCAAATTTGAGAACTTTAATACCAGAAATCAACATGATTGAACGGTTTTCCATTTTCCATTCTAGTCAAATAGTATAAAAGTATATTTATCTCACATGCAAATGCAAAATCATTCAATCATGTCGAATGCATACATGAATGGACCAAAACCATCAAATTGCCTAATTTTTCACCTAAATTTAAATTAGGACATCTGAGGATGACAAGCTTCCATGTTGTCCTTAGGGTGATACTTATAATCTACTCAGAATGATAATTATATTTCTCGCCAAATGCTAGAAGATAGAATTCATATCAATTATCAAGTAGTCCAAAACAATACAACCACACTAGCCTTAGAACAGACAACCTCCTAATACAACTAATCCAATGATTGATCCCAATCAAAGCAAGTATTGCCTAATCGTACAATTTTCTGATGTTCACCAAAAGAATAGCAGCTACATATTTCATGAAGCTTTAACATACAAAAGTGATGCAAAATCTTGTTCAAGTAACCAAACTCCAATCCCTTAACTTCGAAAAACTTCCTGCAAAAACCTGTTACCAAACAAATGCAAGGGAGCCAAAAACTCTTGTATGTTTGAATTTCTGTTAAGTCTGCTTTTCTACAAAGAAGTATGATAGAGAATATCAAATTCATATTCAAAATCTCAACTTCCTACTGAGACCAATACTGTCATGAAAAAGAGCTCTAGGGGCACTCCTGTCCTTGTGTTAATGCTGATTAAAACCATAAATGATCAAAACAGGCTGTATTTGCAATCAGAATTATGTTATTAGAACTTGCAAGGAAAAAGCCAAAGGATGAGGCATTATAAAAAGAATAACTTCTTGCTTTAAATTCTGGACCACCTCATAGGCTCATACAGACACCATAAAATACAATACAAGGTCCCACACTTCATAGATGACTCCAAAAACGGCAATGTTCATCTGAACCAATCTGTAATAATAGAATGCCCGTTTGGTAGCTAGATTAGCCTAAAACTGCAAATAGCAACTGGGTACCGTATGTATTCAAAAGTGCGAGCTATCAGAGATTTATATCTACGGTTTCACTTCTCCCTCTCTTGAACTACAAGTCTTAAACATAAGTATTGCATACAAAAGACCCTTTTTTTTTTTTTTTGGGTATCTTTTCAGTACATTAATATAAGATAAAAACCAACTACATCAATACAAGTCAATAATTTCACAAGCACTCCAAAACATTTAAAGGGAAGTCTACAACAAAAATACAAGATAAAAGCTGAAAACATTACATTCTAAAGAATCCATGTTTATCAAAAAATTTCCAAGGAGACAGCTCAATGGGCAAAATTTAGTATTACAACTAAGATGTTCCAACTTTTAAAGTCAGATGAGGATGAAAGATTATGTGGCTGAAGATTCAATAGACCAAAAAGAAATGTTTACCATGATCATTCATTAGTCTTGGTGTTGATAATCTAAGACATGTTAGTATCAAGACTGCTTGAGAGAGAGAGAGAGAGAGAGAGAGATTTGTTGCAAGATTATAGTAGAATTTGAAAATGAAAATGCAAATTTAAGGTAGAACAATTGAAAGGAAAACAGAAAAGTCTCTATAGTCCATTATTGGAAAAGATTTCAATTAGATCTTAGGTTTGAATCCTATTGAGATTGGGAAGGTTATAGAAGAGGAGTAACTAGTCCCTACAAGTATGTTCTGATGTACTACAGACAAACAAACAAACATGTGATCAACACTATGTATGACTATAACATAATTAACTAGAGCTAGACCCACAAATAATTGTTTCCTCGATCAAATAAAATCGTAAAAAGGAAAAAAGTAAATGAACAGTAGAACTATTCCAGTAACAAGGAAAAAAAAAATTGTAGTTTCCATAATTCCATTACCATTATAAAAAAAAATAAAAAATAAAAATGAGAGACATGGACAAACCAATGCACTGAAGATTATCAGTAAGATTCAAAACAATAATCATCCAAACAAGAACCAGACCCAATAAATTAAAACACCCCCCCAATCCCCTAATAAATTTCAAATTTTAACTAATTTGGTACCCTAATAACTCCAAAAGCCCATCATGATTAAAAAGGAAAAGATAGAAAAAGTTACGAAATTGACAGAAAATAACCTACAAAAAAACAATCTATGACAATAAAGAAACATAACCACAAAACCCATCTAATAGACAATAAGTATGTATGACTATAACATAATTGTTTCCTACATCAAATAGAATTATTCGATGAAAAAGCAAATGAACAATATAACTATATATTCCAGTAACAAAAAGCTGAATATCTTTCAACAAGAAAAAGAAAATTGTAGTTTCCATTACCATTATAACCAAAAAAAAAAAAAAAAAAAAAAAAAAAAAAAAGGGA
>CATKHJ010736289.1:0-47233 GCA_949750685.1 Vernicia montana
AGACTAATATAAGAATTATTTATATATTCAATAATACTATATATATAGTATTATTGAATATATAAATAATTCTTATATTAGTCTTTTTTCTTTAATTGTTAAAAGCAAATAAAAAAAATATGTAATGAAATTATATTTGCTATTATTTTTTTTAAAAGTAAATCAAAACGAAAAACAAAGATATTAAAATTTAAAAATACACTGGACTGGTTGCCTAACTTTTTAATGGACAAATCCTTTGCCCAACCTATAATTGCCCAGAAAATGGTTAACAGATATCAACTCATCCTCCCAATTCAGTGGGTATTTTTTTATGCAACTTGTGTACAATTCATTAAAAAAAAAAAAAAATCCCATTGATACCTGCTTTCTGATTGCTAAATCTTGGACAAACCAGTTAAAGTAGATCAGCAGAAACTAGCATACTTTGTATGCCTGTCAGAAGTGTTCCCTTATAAATATAGTTATATCAAATCACAAAAATAATATTTGTTATTTTTTTCTTTTAATTTTTAATAAAGAATAAGGGATTATGTGTTATGGAGGGTTAAGAAGGTGACAATCTAATTAAGATCTTTTGTGAACTCTCTAATATTCTTCTTAGTATCTTTATTAAAAAAAAAAAATATCATAAAAATAGGCAAATCATAGCAAATAAAAAAAAAATAGTAATGAATTATACATATATGGCATTCTAAAAAAATTTAGTATATACAAGTTTTGTTTGTATGAGAGTGATCCAATGTCAAATAATAAATTAAAGCGAAAATGAATGAAAAATAAGTGGAATTACAAAATTATTGATATTGTTATTTTTTTAAAAATAAAATAAGAGATATAATTATAATTTTATATAATAAAATATTACTATGTACATTTTATGTTCCCATATTTTTCACTTTTTCCAGAATAAAAAGTAAAAAAATATTTTACCATTCTTTTTTTTTTTTTTGTCAAATAATATTTTTTCATTCCACCGATTATAAATCATCCTTTGGCCAAAAAAAAAATAAAAATATTAATCATTTTATTTTATTTTCTTATTAAAATAATAATTTATAAAAAAATATATAGCACCTTTGTAATACTAAAATGTGTCAGTAAAACTATAAGATTATCAAATCAAACTCCAGTCCAAATCAAATCAATCAGAAAAAAGAGGGCATAACATTTCAATTCAACACATCACACATCCCTATCATTACAATTTACAAAGCATAAAAAAAAAAAATCTTTAAAAAAAAAAAAAAACTCTTTTTAATATGGACATGGCTTGATAATATTGAGTCTTAACCATTACAATAGGCCCAATTTTTAAGAAGAGCCCATCGCCTTCCCAGCACAGGGTAAAGGCTGACAGCCCCTCTCTTTAATGATGGATCAAAGACCTACCACAACTTAACACATCACATTTTTCCTTGGAAATTTTCTTTTTACATACAGAATATTACATAATAAAATATTTAGTTGTCATGTCTGATTTCTGATAGTTGACATTTATTAGAAAAAAAAATTTTTTTTTAGTAAATTGTGTTAATTAAAAAGAAAATAGAATTTGACATTAAATTTATTGATTACATAAGAATTTAAAATTATTCAATAAAAATAATCACTAAGTTTTATAACTTACAATTAAAACTATGTTTTTTTTTTCTTTTTTTGGTCTTTTTCAAACAAAAACTACAACAATTTAATAGTTATATAAAATACAACCATAATGATGCTAAAAAAAAAAAAATTACAACCGCAAGGGAATTCAATTTTCGAAGCATACAATAAGATTTTAATATAACCATATTTGAAGATGAGGCCACGCTAAAAAAAATTTTATTTGTAGATTTAAAATTCTTAAATGAAATGAAATTTACTAACATTTTAACTTTTGATTTATAATTATATATCATGTCTATGCTATAAATACAATACAAGGATATTAATTAAGTTATTAGTAGCCTATATATATATATAATTTTTTGATCGTTTAAAATTTCACATCACTTATAGTAAAAGTGTGTACAAAGTTATATAAATTAATACGTTTTTATAAAATTGTTTGTTCTATGTGAACATTACTTAAAAAAAAATGTAATATAAACTTATATGTAATGTGGCTGTTTTCTTTTACAGGGTGGGACGGGATGACACACTTTTACAAAATTGCGTGTACATTACTTAAAATATAAATATATAATTATTTTTTAGCACGTATTAGTTTTCTCTAATAAATAAAAAAATAAAGAGTAATATTGCAAAATTAAGTGGTATATATATATATATATATATATATATATATATATATATATATATATATATATATATATATATATATATATTTTGGTGATTTGGCCGTCAAATAAATTAAATTTGAAGGACTTTTGCGTCTAAGCATAGAATGAGGTGAAAGTATCAGAGAACAAAACAATTCTTTTTGGCTTGGCTTTTCTCTCCCAACGCGAACAGGTACAAGCTCCACATATAAAGATTTGGACTTTGATAGAGAAGCTCCGAAAATATATAATCCATCCACAACCCAATCTTCGGAGCTTCCATCAACAAAACTCTCCATATTTTTCAATCTTCTCTATCCACAAATCCCAAAAGGTGCGTTTCTTTTTATTTTCTTTAAAATTTCAATTCCTATTTTTAGTTTCCTTTTCTATATTTAGACTCTGATGCATTGAACTTTATCTATGAAATTTTATTACCCATTTGACCAAATCTATAATCTTTATTCTCATTTCAGTTTTCTTGATGAAGAAGCAGTGATATTTGGTTTAAGGGGCTAAGATGCCATCTGGGTTCCTCGTGAAGTTGAATTTAGGATTTAGAACATCTGTAATTGCTAGAAAGTCAGCTTCTTTGTTATCTAATCCCACTAAATTGAATTCAGTTGGGCGTTCTTTTGGTGGATATTCTATGGCTGCTTCTGGTTCTAAAGCTGTGTTTGGTGATGCTTTTATTGATGATATGATTACTACTTGTGGAAATGGATTGGATTTTTCGAAACCTAATGGTGTATTTTTCGAGGATAGAAGTCGAGCCAGTTGCATAAAGGCGAGTGTGAGAATGAGAAATGGGGAATTGCCCAATAGTCGTTTGGTTTGTGGGTATTCTTCGTTTGACGCAATTAGAAGGAGCAGCAGTAATTTGAATAATTTTGTTGCTGGGCCATTGTTGAAAAACTTCCACACCTTGTCTTCTGTCAAATTCTCTGCTGGGGCTGCTCGTGATGTGTCGTTTGATGGTAATTCTCGCGAGGAACAGCTGGCTAACTCCACTATGGTATCTGGCCAGTACGTGCTCTCATCTTTTTTTTTGGTTATTTATTCTAGAGTTCTATTGCATTTGCTGGTGGAAATGTCTTTATATTTCTCCATGATGCTTATATCAGTTTAAAAGATTTCTATACAATGGAAATGTCTTTATATTTCTCCATGATTTTATGCTTATATCAGTTTAAAAGATTTCTATACAAATTTTGCCCTGAGTTTGACTTATAGTAGAATGTGTTTAGTAGAATTGAGCTAGAAAGTTTCCTCATACTATAACAACTTTGCTAATGAAAATGTGTGTAGCAAACAAGTTATATGTAGTATCTGAGGTTGCATGGTATTGAGTACAGAACTAATCTTGGTGACAGAACCTTGAAGCTGCTCTCAGGATCATGTTACTTGCCGCATCCTGATAAGGAAGAAACAGGCGGGGAAGATGCTCACTTTCTATGTGCAGATAAACAAGTCATTGGTGTAGCAGATGGAGTAGGAGGTTGGGCAGATGTAGGAATTAATGCAGGATTATATTCTCGAGAGCTTATGTCCAATTCAGTAAGTGCAATTCAAGAGGAGCCCATGGGTTCAATTGACCCAGCCAGGGTGCTAGAGAAGGCACACTCCAATACAAAAGCTAAGGGTTCGTCAACAGCCTGTATCATTGCCCTTACAAATGAGGTCCGCTGTCTTTCTTTGACTTACCTGTAATACGTAGTTTTTTTTCTGAAATACTACAATTGACAGAATGCTTTGGCTAGATCCTAGATGGGAATGCATAATATTTAGAAAACAATCTAATTAGTTATGCTATATTTATATACAGTGCTTGGTGCAATATAGGTTCTTTTGTTGTTATTCTCTGGTAGAATCAGTTGGTTCATGCCATTTGATATTTGGGTGGTTTGTCCACTTCATCTCTCAGATAACTTCAGTCTTCCAGAATGTGAGGAGCCCTTTTTCTAGAAAGCTGATATTCAGTCTGCTTCAATAGTGGCTTAGGTTGTTAATATACTCTCAGTGGTATTACAAATTCTGATTGTGAACTATAATCATCATAATATGTAACATAAACTGCCGAGTTTGGGTTTTTTTTTAATGATTACAAGAAATCATCTTAAACGAAGTCTTTAGTGGGACAAGTTCCTTATTGTTAATGTGAAAATAGGAAAATGAGAGTTACATTGGTTGATATTCATACACAATGCACATGCAAGATTAACGTGCAAATCTTCAAGCTATCATCCCAATAATCTCTGCATATGCTAAGTCAATAAACAGCCTGTAAATGATCAAATGATCCACCAATTATGCATGTAATTAAGGTTGTAATTCATTTTCCATGCCTATATATACCAATGTATTCATTGTAAATGATAGATACAAGAAATATACAAAATACATTTCTCTTTGAAATATTATCTCTCTGTCTCAAATAACATAGTATCAGAGTCCCTTTGCTAAAATCCTGCTCAGTTCTTGCAAATTCTAGTTTCTACATTTTTCAAAGAATCTGTCCCACTAAATTCTTCATGCACACGTTACAACTTTGATTTAAACATACCATTAGAAATTTCACGTCACTTTCACGTCACCAGAACGATTTCAAGACAAACCGAACGGAGACCTCACGCACGGACTAAACATTATGATATGTTCTTCATGCGCCTGTTGGAGGTTGAAGACGAGCCACGTCATCAACACGTCAGCACCTGTCAGCCTTTTCTGTCCACGTCATTTGCCATGTCACCAGCGGGACCCACATCTGCCACGCCATTAGCCATCTGCTACTCGACCCAATCTGCTCTCCCAACTCGATCCAGTTCGTTCTACCCGACCCGGTTCACATTCTGGACTGCTCCAATCCGCGCTCCTGTTTTGATTCTGATCGAACCGGTTCAATTTACTTTGACTGCTCGGTTCAACCGTTTTCCGATCGGTTATAGATAAAACCAGACCGGTTCATGAAGTTTTTGGACCCCCTGAATCTATTTTTGGTGCCCGTTTTGCCAAATTCCAACTCCATCTTTAGTTTTCAGCTCCGCATTCCTTAAACATGGAGAAATCAGACACTTCGAAACCAATTGCGACAATTCTAAATGGACCTAACTATAATCTTTGGGTTCAAGGAACGAAAAGTTTCTTGATTGGCCGCAAACTCTGGCGTATTGTCACTAAAGATATTACTACACCAACAAAAGAACAAGATGAATTTGATGCTAAATTTGTTGATCGCCTCAAAGATTGGGATAGCAAAAACCACCAGATTATCACTTGGTTCCGTAATACATTTGTTTCATCCATTCACATTCAGTTTGCTGAATACGACACTGCCAAAACAATTTGGGATTTCTTGGCAAATCGATATCAAACCACTGGTCTTGTACACTATTTTCAGCCATGTACTACTCTCCACAACCTCAAACAAGAATTTGGTCAATCTGTAAATAATTTTCTTGCTCAGGTTTAACCAATCTGGAATCAGTTATCCTAGGCTAAGATCAGTGAAGACCATCTCCATCTAATTCAAGTTCTTATGGCTCTTCTACCCAAGTATGAAGCTGTCCACGCCTCTCTGCTACATCAGCATCCTCTTCCCACCTTGGATACGGCTATCCAAGAAATTATCTTCGAGGAGGCTCGACTTGGTCTCGGGAAACAACCAAATTCTGAATTGGCTATTGCAACTACTCGGTCCTCTAACCAGAGATCTGACAGTTAAATTTGTAATAACTGTAATCAACCTGGTCATAGTTTTGCAAACTGCCCTATTGTAGAATGTATAGATTGTCATGGCCATGGTCACATTCTTGAGCATTGCCCAACTCGCCTGCCTCGACTCAAGGGTGAATTTTCTAAATTTAAGAATTTCTCAAATACTGGATCCACCTCTGTCATTACTGCTGCCACAAAAGGTTCTTCTGCCATCACTATGAGTGATCTTGAAGGCTTACTCAAACAGATTCTCTCTTCCAATTTCTCTGCAGCTATGTTTGTTACTGCAGGTTATTCCAATTGGTTTTATCATATTTTATTATGTAATATTCTGTATGTAAAAAGAAAATTTCCAAGGAAAAATGTGGTGTTAAGTTGAATTAGATGGAGATGGTCTTAACTGATTTTAGTTTGGGATAACTGATTCCAGATTGGTTAAACCTGAGCAAGAAAATCATTTATAGATTGACCAGATTCTTGCTTAAGGTTGTGGAGAGTAGTCCATAGCTGAAAATAGTGTGCAAGACCAGTGGTTTGATACCAGTTTGCCAAGAAATTTCAAATTGCTTTGGCAGTGTCGTATTCAGCAAACTGAATGTGAATGGATAGAACAGATGTATTAAGGAACTAAGTGATAATCTGGTGGTTTTTGCTATCCTAATCTTGGAGGCGATCAACAAATTTAACATCAGATTCATCTTATTCTTTTGTTGGTGTAGTAATATTTTCAGTGACAATACACTAGAATTTGCAGCCAATCAAAAAACTTTTCATTCCTTGAACCCAAAGATTATAGTTTGGTCCATTCAGAACTGTTGCAATTGGTTTTGAAATGTTTGATTTCTCCATGTTTAAGGAATGCGGAGCTGAAAACTGAAGATGGAGTTGGAATTTGGCAAAACAGACAATATTTCAAAGAGATAATATTTCAAAAAGAAATGTATTTTGTATATTTCTTGTATCTATCATTTACAATGAATGCCTTGGTTTATATAAGTATGGAAAGTGAATTACAACTTTAATTACATGCATAATTGATGGATCATTTACCGGCTGTTTATTGACCTAACATGTGCTGAGATTATTGGGATAATAACTTGAAGATTTGCACGTTAATCTGGCTACTCTGATGCTGATTGGGCTGGTAATCCAATGGACCGTCGTTCTACCACTGGTTATTTTTTTTCATGGGTGATTCTCTTATTTCTTGGCGAAGCAAACTATCGTTGCCCGCTCCAGCACAGAATCTGAATATAGTGTTCTTGCTGATGCCACATTTGAATTACTGTGGTTACGATAGCTATTAACTGATATGGGTGTCACTCATTCCTCTGCTACTATCCTCAATTGTGACAATAGAAGTGCAATACAGATTTCTCATAATGACGTTTTTTATGAGCGTACAAAATATATTGAGATCAATTGTCACTTTGTGCGCCATCATGTTTCTCAAGGCACTATAATTTTGCATCCCATCTACTCTATTAATCAAACGGCAGATATCATCACCAAAATTCATCTACCAACTCGGTATCAAGATCTGCTATACAAACTCAAGCTGGAATCTATTATACCACCTTAAGTTTGAGGGGAGAGGGGTGTTAATGCGAAAATAGGAAAATGAGAATTATAATAGTCAACATTCATACACAATGCATATGCAAGATTAACGTGCAAATCTTCAAGCTATCATCCCAATAATCTATGCACATGTTAGGTCAATAAACAGTCTGTAAATGATCAAATGATCCGCTAATTATGCATGTAATTAAGGTTGTAATTCACTTT
Source organism: Vernicia montana (assembly GCA_949750685.1). Taxonomy (NCBI): domain Eukaryota; kingdom Viridiplantae; phylum Streptophyta; class Magnoliopsida; order Malpighiales; family Euphorbiaceae; genus Vernicia; species Vernicia montana. The sequence continues at coordinate 7,770 of CATKHJ010736289.1, forward strand.
CCATGCCTATATAAACCAAGGCATTCATTGTAAATGATAGATACAAGAAATATACAAAATATATTTCACTTTGAAATATTCTCTCTGTCTCAAATAACACTTATATTGAATAACTCTAAATAATGATAATTATACCTAGTAAAATGGTTCATTCTCGGCCAGGTCCCAGGGCTGTGAATTTATATAAATTTGTGAATTTCTGTTAGCAATGTCTATCTGTTAGTCACACCTGTGAATTTATTCAAGTTCGTATTTTTTGCGGTCCTTGAATAATTTGCTTCATTAAGTACAGCCTAACAGCAAAATTTTAATGTTTGAGACATTTAGTTTTATCTGGATTTTTTCTCGTGTCAGGGAATTCATGCTATCAATCTAGGAGACAGTGGATTCATGGTGGTTAGAGATGGATGCACTGTGTTACAGTCCCCAGTGCAGCAGCATGACTTCAATTTTACATATCAACTGGAGAATAGCAGTAGGGGTGATCTACCAAGCTCTGGCCAGGTCAGTTAATTCATTTCATACCAAAAGGGTACTTAAATGCTTTTCATATGCTGACCATTTCTGTTTTTGGTAATAGAAGTAAATCTTGTGGTGTTTGTTCATGCGATGCCATATTTCAACTGTTTATAACTGCTGAAATGAGAATTGAGTTTAACCTGTTTCTTGATTAGATCTTTTTAATGAGCTCCTCTTAAAGGTTAGAGCAGAGAATGTGTTATGGTTCTCTCTCTGGCTTTCTCATTCTTGAAATCTAGGGCTACTAGAAAGTCCAGTTAGCTCATCACCTTTGAATTTATGCACTTTTTTTTTTTTTTTAAATTAGTTTCGAGTGTTTTAGGAATATTCCTCTGTAGAATTGGCACCTTGACTTATGCATCCTTTTGGGATCAATGGCCCCAGGTTTTCACATTTCCTGTTTCTCCGGGTGATGTAATTGTTGCTGGAACAGATGGATTATTTGACAACTTGTACAACAATGAGGTTACAGCTGTTGTTGTTCATGCTCTGAGAGCTGGCTTAGGGCCTCAAGTAACAGCTCAGAAGATTGCAGCTTTGGCACGTCAACGAGCACAGGATAGGAACCGACAGACACCTTTTTCTGCTGCTGCGCAAGATGCTGGGTTCCGCTACTATGGTGGCAAACTTGATGACATCACTGTTGTTGTGTCATACATAACAAACTCTAACAATGAGTGATCGTGCCTTTCCTATGTTGCTGCACAATTGTTCTTATACCGATGCATTTTTTTAACTGGCTGGAAAAGTCTGTAGGCTGTAGCCGTCTTTTTGCCAAGAAACGTGGTAGAGCAAGCCATTCATTAATACCTACCTACGTGTATCCTTGAGCACTCCATTTTTGATTAAAATCACTCCTTTTTTTTTTTATTAATGATGCTGTGCGTCTTTAATTCCTACTCTTTTCTTTTTTTCAAATTAATGAAGCTATGCATCTTTGATCTCGCCATTCTTTATTAGTGAAGCTGTGCACCCCTTTCTTCCTTTTTTTTTTTTTTTTTTTTTTTTTATCTAATTACTGTTTTATGGTCCTAATTGTTGGAAAGATCTTTAGAATTAGTTGAACGAGTGCTTGCAATAATGAAACAACATGATGTACTGAAGTCCATTTTCCCTTTGTTTTGAGCGGTATTTCATTAAACCAGAGTTTACATTTCCAAGTTTGTTTGTTTTTTGTTTTTTTTTTAAAAAATCCATGCAATGATTTATTGGTATATAATCAGTTGAACTATGGAGTGGGGTCTATTAGTGTTGTCCCTCCGGAAGAGGGCTTCCAAACTGATTAACTAGAGTTCAGCGTGTTCAGGATTCTGGTTTTATGGCTGCCAGTTATTTCTTTCCCTCTCAGCAGCATTGTGAGATGAATGTATGTTTTGTTTGTTTGAGATGTCATTTTGAGACAGTGGACACAGAGCAAGACAGGAATTAGTGGATCATTATCGGTCCTGAACTCTTCTTTCTTTCGGACCTGCATGAGCAAAGTTTGAAGTCTAATGGCTATGAAGTTTGACAGAGTGCATAAAAAGTCCAAATCCTTACCATGTGAGCTAAACTATTCCTATGATAAATTTAAGGGATAATTATAATTTTGGTGTCTGAATTTTCTATTTTTTTTTTTATTTTAGTGTATGGACAACTTTTTTTTGCAATCAAAATGCTTGAACTGAGGAAATGTATATTAATATAATGTCGTTTTGGTCTTACTTGAGTGCTGATTAGGCTTTGAAGGTTCCGATTACTCACCAGTAAGTACCGGCATGTTAGATTTTCACTAGTAGCTTAAATGAAAAGACCAAAATGACCTCTACTTTCCCAATTCTCTCTCATATCTCAAGTTTTTCCTTTTATGAAGCAAGTTTACCTCTCTTTAACTCAACAAGCACTTGAAGAACTGTTTGGATTGTGAGCGTAATTTCTTGTCTTCTGTCAATCACCCCAATATTATTCGCCTCTTCGAAGTCTTTCAGGTTTTTTTGTTTTTTTACTTTCAAAAGCTCTTGTTTAATCGATTAGCTTGTGTCTTGATTTTTTGTTTTCAGATGATTTTTTGAATACCCTTTTCAATCAAGTTTCTGATTCTAGGTAATTTCTGTTGTCCAAGTGATTTTTAGAGTACTGGGATTGTTTCTGTTTGATGATTTAGGTGTATATAAGGGTATTTAATATCTCTTTCATTTGTTTGCTTCCTTCTGTTCTGGTTTAATTCTTGGGTGATACGTGGGATCATTGATATATCAATTTCGATTTTTTTCCTTGCCCATCTTGAATTGGTCATGCAGCTGGCCAATTGAATAGTGGGTAGTTCTCAAAATGAGAATTATGTCGTTAATTTGAGTTGCACAGGACATGTTGTATCCTTTTGATCTATAGCTTGAACGGCAATTGTTGGCCTAGAATAGGTTGGCTGAACTTGCAATTTTATGATGTTAAAAACTAGCAAAGTGTTTCCTAATACCAGTTGCGGTACAACCAGAATAGAGATTGTGAAGAACAAGAAAATAAAAGGTAAAGAGAAGCTAGAAGAGAATAAAAGGAAAAACTTGAGATCTGAGAGAGAATTGGGGAAGAAGAGGTCATTTTAGTCTTTTCCTTGAAGTTATTAGTGAGGAAAGCTGACATAGCGATATTTGTTGACGAGAAATCGGGCCCACAAAATCTAGTCAGCATTATGGCAAAGAGAAATTTTTAGGTAGATTCAGTCTACCAACTCATTCATAAACTAATTCAATAAAAATATGACATATCAATTAATAATATAATAAAAAATCTCATATATAGCATCATTAATTAATGTGTGTTTTATTCTTATTGATTTAGTTTACTGATAAAATAGTAGATTGAATCTACTTAAAAAGTTCTATATGGCAAAATCAAAACGAGCAAAATACTAATAAATATCTATTCAAATACTTGATTGCAACAAAATTTTGTCTAGATACTAAAATAAAAAAAATTAAAAAGTTGAGATGACAAATTTATAATTATACCTAAATTTAACTTCCTGGAAGCATGAAATACTGTGGTGAAATATAGCATGCTGGAAATTCAAATTCTTGATGTGCTGGTGATGTAGCTCTAAACAAGAAAAAGATTAATTTACGCCATCTCGTGCTTTTGCCATACCAGTTCGAAGATCAGACTTGACCATACCCTACCCATTGACCAGAAATTCTCAATGAATCATGCAAAATCACGAGAAGAGGGGATTGATGTCTAAACAGAAGAAACAAACTCGGATTCCAAAACTTATTTTACATGAAAGAACTCGAATCTTCAGACTCGTGAAAAAACAATCTGAAGCTCATTACATGGGTTCATATGATGTTCGACTACAGAGCTTATTACATGAAGGAATAGAAAGCTTGAAAACATGATGACGTAGGCATTGTTGGAGCTCTTATTTGCATATATATACAGAGAAACTCACCAAGGATAGTCTGATGTAGCTAGGGTCATCTTTTAGACCTTCCAAATTTTTCTTGGAGCTCTTCTTCCTTTCCCACCTTCACCTTCTCGTTCTTGCTCTTCTTTCTTTCTTTGTTCTTCGTCTGGTTCTTCTTCTCTCTCTCTTTTCTTCCTAGCTTCTTTTTCTTCTTGTCTTTGTCTCTTCTGTCTTTCTTCTTCCTCTTTCCTGGCCTGTTCTTGCTTCCTCCTTGCTGCTTCTTCTCGTCTTCTCCATTCCTCTCTTTGCCTCTTTTCTGCTGCTTCTCGTTCTCTCTCCCTTCTTTCCCGTTCTTCTTCTTCTTCTTCTCTCTCTTCTTCCTCTTTTCTTTTCTTTTCCTCTTGTTCTCTCTTCTTTTCCCTTTCCCTTTCCCTTTCCTCCTCCTCTTCTTTCTTTTTAGCAGCAGCTTCTTCCCTCTTCCTTTCCTCTTCCCTCTCCCTTTCCTCCTCCTCTTCTCTCTTTTTAGCCGCTTCTTCTTCTCTCTTCCTTTCTTCTTCTCTTTCCCTAGCTTCCTCTTCCTGCTTTTCTCTTTCCTTTTCTTCCTTCATTTTGGTTTCCTCTTCCTCAGCACAAGAAGTGCAGTCCAATATGATTGCCTCATCTTGAGGAGTCAAGAGCTCATCTACTGTATCGTTTGTGACATTAAATGATAAGGCCAAAATCTCTTTGTTCAAAGTTTGGAGAACTGATTTTTTCCCAACTAGAAATTGTGGGTAATTTTTCCTTGATGATGTGCTAAACCCCATAAAAACTAATGACTCATTGTTGAAAGACATTTGAGCCATTGGATGGAATCTAGGTACAGCAAAAACATCTCCTTGCTCAGCTCTAAATCTCATGTTTTTACACTCTGTTCCATTTATATTACTTGAACAAACCACACTTACCATCCCTTGCCCTTCCAAAACTATTGCTATCTCATTAGCCAATGGATTCCAATGCGGCCCCATCATCGATCCCTGCAAATCAAAACCATTAGCAATGGAAGCAAAGAAAAAGAAGAAGCTATGATGAATTTATGGAGATCCTAATTATATAATACCTTTGTCAAGTTCACCATGAAAACGCCCATATTGGAACCTCTTAGAGATTTCAAGTCCCTTCTACCCACAGTCACACTCCATCCATTACAATTCTTAAAATCTGGGTCAGCATCTAAAATGTTGAATGTCTTGGTTTTCTTTTTTCCACCATTGTTGATGCCATAAAAGATATCATCTTTGTTGCTAGTAAAAGCATTTAATAGTCTAGCTTCTATTTCCCAAAACATTGATTTCTTCTCTGGCACTGCATGCACTATGGCTGGTGGCTTCATTGCACTTGTCATTTCTTCTATTACCTCATCAGAAACCTTGACACATCAATTAATTAATTTTAGCTAAATCTTGACACACCACAAGTTAATGATACATACAAATTAGATGCAATACCTTAAAAGCTGATTGGAGGAGTTTCTTATCAAAGCCAAGAACCAAATCATTGATGCTAGAGTATGCTCCAATGGATTGATCCTGCAATAGCATATACATAAACTAACTAATCTAACAAAAGTAATTAAAAAGGGAAAGAAAGAACCAACGAGTCTTTGGTTCATTAGTATTTAAGTCGTCTCTAGAACTGTTCGAGTTAAAGTATCCATCGGAGCCAAATTTAATTAAAAAAAAAAAAAAAGGGAAAGAAAGAAAAGGTCACAATAAGGGTTACATACATAAATGTCTTCATCTGTATTGGCAAAAATAGCATAAACTCTTAGCTTCTGTCGTTCTGTTTCTAAGTTACTCTGCATAAAGAAAACAGAACCTGGACGTAGCCTATACACATCTCCTTTCTTTATATGCATTCTCTTCATTTCTTTTCCATCTTCAGCCCAACTCAGCTTCCCACTCCCTATTTCCAACATAACCAATGTTAAAATGTATAAATCAACCAATGGGCCTTTGATTTAGTATATTAGAGTCGTCTCAAGCAGTGGCAAGATCTAACCTCATAGGTTTGGGGGCGACATTAAAATTTTGTTTTAAATAAAATATTGGAAGCGAAAATCATTTTTAAAAAATTAAGGTGATTTTCCAATGCATATTAACGGTCTTTGAAAAATCTTGAGGGCGACCACCCCAGGATCTACCACTGCTCTCAAGGACCGGATTCTCGAGTTCGAATATCAGTTAGAATAAAATTTACTAAACAAAAATGTAGTATAAATTAATTTCAACTTACAATCTCATAAATAATAGTTTCTGAACACTAACCTGTATTGACATAAAACACCATGTTAGCATGAAGAAGAACAGGGAGAAACAAGGAATTAGGCTCCAATGTAATAAATTCAAGATGGTAATGATCTCCTCTTGATGATCCAGTAGGGATATCAATTGCTGAGACTTCTCCATATTCTGTTACTATCAAAGACTTCCTGTGTTCCTCCTTCACTAAATACGGTCTCATTCCACCTGAAAAAACATCCTCTGCTACACAAAATGAAACAAAAAACAAGAGTAATACAAGTAAAGATTTCATGATTAAAGGTTTTTCAAACATAATAATTTTGATTCTACCAATTGGTTTTCAAGAATTTGAGCATTTATAAAGAGTCAAGGTGACGAATCTTACGTGTCCTCTGCATGGACACGTGCATGTTCATGTAACACGTGGCAGATAATTCAGATTTGTTGGTCCCGCTAAAATACAAACTGGCTATTATTAGAAAGTTTAGATGGGTTTGATTAATTATTCTTATTATATACAGGCTTGGTCAGATTTTTCTGTTTTGTGGCTTCATTCTCGCACAATCCTTACTTAGATTTATTGATCAACGGACTTGAGTTTTTAAAGGTCCAATTCTATCAATCCTTAATTTTATTTTATAAATTATGATTTGATATTCGACCCACAAATAAATCTAGTGATTAAGGATCAATTTAATGTTACTGTAGAGTATTCTGCTTTTAAAAATTTTAAAAATTTAGAAAGCGTTTTGCATCACTGTAGTTTTTTATTTTCTGTTTTTTTTTTCAAATTTCAAAAAAATAAATATTAGAAAATATTTTTTAAAAAAAATATTATTTTTTATTTTTTTTATATTTATTCAGAAATATTTTGAAAATAAAAAATAAAAAATTATGATTTTCAAAATTTTGTTTTTATTTTTGAAAAACAAAAAACAGAAAATGATACCAAACGGTCCCTTAGTTTTTTAATTTTTTTAATTTCTATTTTTTTTACATGCTTTTAAAGAAAACATGATTTACCATTTTTTTTCTAAAATCATATACTAAAAAACAATTAAAAAATTAGAAACAAGTGAAAAAAAGCAATCTCAAACTGATACTAAGTAGTACAAACTAGGAATTTTTACACAAAAAAAAATATATATATATTCTCATATATGTCTTTTTTTTTTTTTTTTAAATACAACCTATTAAATTTTCTATTTTAAAAATGTCTCACTTTTAAAAGTGTATCATAATTATATCATAAGTATATAAAAAAATATTTTTAAAAATCTGAAAAAATAAAAAAATATTTAAAAAAATAAAAAATTATATTTAATGTAATTTTCTCTACAAACTATTGCTAGATCACAGGCTTTTAAAACTCAAAAAGGAAAATTCACGTTTCAGTACTTATAAGGAACTCAAGCCCAAGTCACCCTCCCTCCCACGCCTTAGCGTATGGGTCTTGGCCCAATGGCTACACAATATTGACTTGGCTATACACTAATGTGAGGGGCCTGAGAGCACTGTTAGTCTGTTACCCCCATATCAAATCATGTTCACAATAAAAATTAAATATAAAAAATATAAAAATAAGATTGAATTTCAATAGAGATAATAATTTCATCTGTCCCTATTGATTTTTTTTTTTTTTTAATTTTTGTCCGTTCTGATCTGTTGGGATATTTTCACCAGCGAAAATGAAATTAGCTCTTTTCATTATAGGCTAAATCTTGTTTACATTAAATGTATACATCAATTCAATTAGATAAAATCACATGAAGTAAAAAAGGATAATCGGTATTTTTTTACTGGACAAAAAATAAATAAATAAATCATATTAATTAGAATATCTCATTAGTCATCAGTCATTGATTTGGTATATGAAATAAATCTATGTATTTAGTGTAGGCAAGTCTATTTCACCTCTATTTTCTACCAACTTTAAAAATATATATATTTTAAGGAGGATTATATATATACATGTATTTTATATAAAATATTAATAAAAATATATTATCATTTTCAATATTAATATAGATATTAATATCTTTTTATATTTACGTATAATTCTCTTATTGGACATGGAGTATATAGATTATGATTCCGTTTAAAAAAACTTATTTGAAAAAATTAATGGAATTGTATTGAATTATTGTATAAAAATTATTTCAAACATTATGTATGTAGATAATAAATTCAATTTTTTTATTTTCTTAATTACTTATATTTATAAAAATAACTAATAATATTAAAATTTTAAGAGTTTATGATATATATTCGTGTAATTATAGGATATATTAAATTTTTGTGAAATAACATAATTTTTATTTAGTTTTGAAAAAATTCTTTTATATTAAAAAAATTGAATTCAGTAACCTACCTCATTTCAAATATAAAATTAATAAAAAAAATTATTTGAAATTAGATATTTAAAAATTTTTTGAGTCTTCAAACAAGTGGTATATATAGGCATAGGTAAATCTTTTGCCCAATAAGAAAATTATCAGGTTTCAGCATGGAATTTGATAAGGTAAGGTTGCACACTTTTTTTTTTTTTTTTCTTTGCATTTGAATATATCTAGGAAAATTTTGTTTTTGTTTCCTCAATTCTAATGGTTTACCTGAATGATGAAGGACCAGTCTTTTTCTATAAAAACGAACAAATTTTTTTTTCCTGAATAATTTAAAATAATTTGTCGTTTTAATTTTTAAAAGTCGGTTTATTTTGGGCCGTTAAAAACGACCGTGCTCATTAGTTTTGTCGTTTACACAAAAGGTCGAGTTGTCACAATCTGTTATTTCCCTCATTTGGGCCGCCATAGAAAGTTACATCAAATATATATATATATATATATTTTTTTTTTCAAAAATATATATTTTTTATTTGTATACTTACGATATATTTTTAAAAATAAAAAATTTAATAAGTATATTTTTTAAAAAATAAAAAAAGGAGGAAAGATATTTATGAGAATATTTTATATTTTTAATTGTTGGTGTAAAAATCCTCAAAAACTAAGTTTAGGCTAATTGAGCTTCTTGGTTTTAATGAAGTTAGGTCCATCTTTTGAACTGTGGTACTTGTACAAAGTTTTGCCCAATTACAAAGCCTAAGAATTTTAACACTTTAAAAAAAAAAAAATGATTTTTTTTTTGGGGAAATATTTGATAAAACATGCTTAACTAGAAAAATCCCCCTAACTAGAAACTATAGCCAGTGATATATCTCAATTGTAGTTTTTGGACTTTTTCATCCCACACTAATAATTAAAGAAGAATGGCTTTTTTTATTTATTTTTTTTTCTAACTTATTTTTTTAAAATTTTTTCTAGCTTCTTCCTTTTGTCCTCAAATTGGAAGTTATAAAATACAAAAAGGAAAAACAAAAAGACAATGAAAATTAAATGTTGACTTCTCTCTTTTATGTCTATTGTTTACAATTTTTTTTTTTTTTTTAATTTGTGTTTGGACTTTTTATATCTTTAATTTCCTTATAATTTAGCATTTTTTTTCTCTTTATTTTTTTTGCCACTACCAGCCTCTTTTAAGCTAACGATGACATTTTTCTTTTATTTTTTTGTTACATTTAATTTTTATTATACAATAATGTTGATATTTATTCTTGTTTTAAACATACTTGATTTTTTTTTATATTTCTTTCCTTTTTATTAGATTTATTTTGTTTTTATTTTTTTAATCACTTTTATGGTGAATTTATCTTTTTTTTTTAATTTATTATTTAGTCGACAATTTAATCTAAATTGTAAATTTTGCTTTTGGTATCAAAATTACATTTGCTGGTGTCCAAATCGAATTTGTAAAAAGACCATCGCAAGAATTGAATAGTGGCTATTATTTAACTTCAAGTACGATATAATCTTTCAAGTATATTGTTGCTATCACATTATTTTTATTTTTAATTTGTTTTTTATATTTTCTTTAAGGAATTATAATATTATAAGATTTTATAATTTTGTATTATTTTTTTTAATAACTGAATATTTGTTTTCATCTAAAAAATTATCATTAAATTTCAGTGATATTGAAATTATTTTTAAATAATTGAAATCTCGATATTGAATTAACCCAAACAAAATCAAATTAAAAAAAAAAAAAAAATCAAGTGGACAAACTCTCGAGTTGGTCATTTCATCAAATATCAAGTGGGCAAAAAAAAAAAAAAAAAAATCTTAATTTCAAAGACCACACACATATTATAAGATGATGATGGTAAGTAGCTAACCATCCAACTCCTTAATGGTCCCCATAATAGCAAAGAAAAGAGAGAACCCATAAGCCAACATACATGTTAAGAATCCAAATGCATGAAAGTATAAATGAATTATTGTGGTCATAAAGAAATCTATAATTGAATCAAAGGGTATTTTTTTGCAAAGCAAATCCAACATATCCTAAAGGATCCCTCCACCCACATCCGTATTAATCATGTAAAAAAAAAAAAAAAACTTATTATTGTTATTATTAATTATTTGTATAAGATTACTTGTAGAGGATAGAAGATCCTCCACTACCATCCCCACCCAAATTAAAATGACTTTTCATTAATATTGCTAGCTTAGCTACCTTTCTTCTTTGCCTTTTTCTCTTTTTTCAGTGAGTGAATAGAGACCCATCTTCTTCTTCTTCTTCTTTTTTTACATGAAATTATATAACTTGGAATCTCAAACCCTAGCTTTTGTGCTCTATAAGCTCCCTTTATATTTTATATATCTCTTTTCCACCGCGTGTGTTCCGTGTACTTGCATCCTTAATACCTAAGTATTTGACTTTAAAATTTGTTTATTTATTTATATATATATATATATACACACACACATGTATTATTTTCATAAAAAAAAAAAAAAACTAATATTAACATAAAATACTAAAATTTTTAATCTTATTAATTTTCATAAATTGTGATTTAATTTGTTAATATTAGATGAGACTCTTTATTGATTTAGATCCGATTTGAGGATAGGGAGAGGGAAATCAAATATAGATTTATTGTTCAAAATGTATATACACTTACTATTAAGTTATGTATATTATAAATGAGAATTTTTTTTTCTTATTTATAAATCCCTTAATTTTGCGTGGATGATCTGTCTTTGATCAAGTTAAGGAAGTGAACTTAATACGATTTATAAAAACTGATTCGTATCTTACCGTTAAAAAAAATAGATGAGAAGTATAAAACAAGAATGTCCAGAAAAATCACCTATTTTAATATTTTTCTTGTTTAAGGATGATTAATTTTGGAGTTTTTGTATATGCATTGCCAGCCAAGTTCTTCTCTATTTGCACGTTTTGGACAACTAGTCTTCCACCAATTAGGCCTTCAATGGAGTCTTGAAATGTATCTATTCATTTTATAAATATCACTGTAATAAATTTTGTAAATATACAATTTATCAGTTTATTATGTAATCTAAAAAAAAAATAATGATATTATTAATAAACTTGAGTTTTGATTCAATGTTAATCACGAGTTCTAGATATATTAATATCTAGAAAAAGGTTCAAACCAATGCATGGTGACTCATTGAAATTTCTTAATTATTTATGTAAGGAATCACTAATTTCGATTTAGTTTTGCATTAATTTTTCTTTTAATTTTATAGCATGGTCGTTTTTAAATTACAAAGAATATGCTTGGGATTTCATATGATATAGTACGATTTGATTACACGATGCATGGTGATTTAATTATATATATACATTCAAAAAGTGGGACTTTGGATGCTTCGGTGCTATACAACTAAAATTTGCAACTCAGCTAATTAATCCACCTTATAACTTTCCCTTCTCTTTTTAATTTTTTCTAGTGTGCACGTAATTAACTAGTTATATAAGATTATTTACAATATCCCATTAAACATCCTTCTTCCCACTTTCTCTTATTTTTTTAGCCCTAAAAAATCAAAGGAAGAATATTTCAAACAGTGGTGCATCCTTGAAACAGGGTATTATAGTCTTAATATATATTTTGAAAAGTAACTTAAGTTTGTTTAAAAATAATTTTTGCCTCCTCTAAACTTTTAAAAAATATTTTTTCGCCTTTCAAAATAAAAACACTAAGCTCACCCTGATTTCAAACATAAATTTTACCTAAAATTATTTTTCAATTGTATTTATAGGTAGAGATGACAATTTGATTTGATCCCACAGGTACTCATTTTGACTCGCCCCATTTAATCGTGGGCGAGTATGAGTTTAAATTTCAATATTCATTACGGGTTTGGGTCGAATACGGGTATAATATATACCCGTCCGTACCTGACCCAATTATATATATTTTTAATTATATATATATATAAATGAAAAATTAATATTAAATAATTATTTAAAAAAAAGAAATAAAAATAAAAATAAGTGGAGGAAGATATAATATATATATATATATATATATATATATATATATATATATATATATTAGTCGAGCGGGTACGAGAAATAAAAAACCTGCCCCATATCCGTTGTTGCCATCCCTATTTATAGGTGTAATATAATTATATACCAACTATAAGAGTTAACTCTATTATTTGGTGAATTTGCTTATCATGTTATATGTTAAGATTCAAATATTAGATAAAACTATAAAAGTAATTTTTTTTTTTCTTAATTTTTGAAGTTTGTATAAACTACAAATCTCAATTTGTAAAAGAAATTATATATCGAGTGAACTAAAGATTTAAAAATTTTATTTTTTAAATTCAAACTCGACACATGAATAAATATACATATAATTTAATTTTAATGTGGATGATTTATTTTTAATTAATTGAACTAAAGAGGTGTAATATATATATATATATATATATATATATATATATATATATATATATATATATATATATATATATATATATATATAAGTGAACACTTTATTAATATTTTCCATGTTAATATATTAATTTTTATTGATTAAAAATAAAATTGCAAAAATCACGCTTAGATATATTTATATGCAAAGAGTAGCATTGGATCCCTTAAATTATTTATTCATAATATTTTTGAGATACGGCTTAAGCCTTAATAACAATACTTTATAATAAATTAATAATTAAGAGAGACATAATAAGCTTGATTACTTGATAAGTACCTACATCAAACAAAGATGTGACCATATTTATATATTTGCTTTATAGAAAAGACTTAAAACAATCTTTTTTGTAGTTGGCCAAAAACCTTTTCTCCCAAAGGTGTTAAAGATATACACTGTGGTACGTAAAATGAACGGATAGATTTTTTCAGTTTTATTTTTATTTTTCTAATTATTATATAAATAAATAAATATTATTAATTAATTTCTTTTTAAAAAAAATTCAATCAATGATACAGCACTATCACTTAGTCACATACAGAACATATTCTTTTTTTTTTTTTTTTTTTTCTTCTTCTTTCTCTTCGCCGCCAAAGGCAAAAGCTAATCCTACATGGGCGTGGTTTATACGCGCTGATTTTGTAGAAAAACATCCATACATTTCCGACAAAAGGCCGCCCAGGTGGGGTCCAATAAGGTCAGACTTCCATGTCAATTTTGTGGGACCCTTTTTAAGTTTTGAGAAAAGGTAGGCCCTACACAGTTTCTCTCTCTCGTCAAGTAAAAGAATTCCACAAACTTTTTTTTTTTTTTTTAATGGTGATTCTTTGTTTCTTGTGATGAGCTAACGGAAAGTGGGCTGAAATTTCGGTTTTTGATATCGATTGTATAAAATGTGTGTAAGATATAAGAGTTAGGGTATCTCTTTAAAATTACTATGATTTTGAGATATGTACGTATTTTTTCTTTATTTATATGTGTGTTTGTATATATATATATTTAAAAAAAAAAAAAAAAAAAAAGTAGTGTGAATGCAATTTTAATTCAAATATTTAGCTTTAATTTCTATTGGGTTAACTAACTGATGGTAGTTACTTTTGTAGTATTCCCTTTGAGATCTTCCACTTCTAAATAGGGTTAAAATATTTTGTTCATCATCATTCATACCCATTCTATTCAAATTCCTAATTAATAATCAATATTTAAGATCTCAATAAAGATTTTGAATCTAAATTTTACGGAATGAGCAAGAAAATTTATTAGATGCATGATTACTTTTGTTAATTTTCTTTTTATTAATTTAATTTCGACTAAAATTCAAACTAATAATTTTATAATTTTGAAGTCAATTTTATTACCATTAAATTAATAGCTCATTGATTAGTTGCTATAAAATTTTAGCCTAAAAATTTATAATTATTCAATGGCAACAAAAAGAATGAAATTAAGTATATTCTAATAAATTATAGTAGCTAGTCTAATCTTAATTATTTTTCATATATATATATATATATATATTCATTTAACATGCATAGAATATTAAATGAACTACACAATTATCTCTTTCCCATATATAAGCCCTTGTGTATGTCTCATTCCTAAAATTTAAATAAGAAACTTTTTTATAGAATTATATATCAAGCATTTACCATTAATCACTAAAACAAATACTAGAATGCAGCAAAAACTTTAACAATAAAATCATTTTACTACTAAAAGCTAATGTATGCAGAAGTAATATGAAAAGTTATCCGTAAAAAATGTTGATATAATTTTTTTTTTATGTTTTTTGAATATTATAAAAGAAATTACTTATTAATGAAATTTGAAATTTTGTGCACATTATATATTTTTTATATGCAAAACAATTACAATTTATATAAATTTTTTAAGAAAAATAAATTATCGGTGTTGATAATCATTTGACAGCAAACTAAATTTTACTGCAAAACATTTATGGTTTTAACTTTATAGCAACTTATTTTGCAACCATAAACTTAGAGTGACAATTTTTATACTTTTAGCAGTAAAAATATTTATTGTTAATTCTAGTATTTCTTGTAGTAAATTAGGTTATTCCTCAAAAAAAAAAAAAAAAAAAATTAAGCAAATGTATAAATTAAAGGAGTTAATTAATTAGTTTTCCTTGACAAATAGAAAAAAAATTTAGATGAACTTAGTCCATCACGTAATATTATGAGTTATCTAATTATAGTCTTTTATGTTAAATATTAACTATCACATAAAATGAATATGATAATTAATTACCTGAATTATAAAATATATATTATAATTAATGCTCCGATGTATTAAATTATTATTGATAATTTATAATATGATATGATGAATTTAACTCACTTAAAAATTTCTCGAAAAATAGGTAGAATAGAACTAATAAGTATTGGTCTTTAGGCTCCTAAACTCATGGAAATTTATTAGGATAAATTAATGGGTATACATATAAATAAATAAATATCTGCAAGAAAATATAAAAGCTAATTTGGCATGTTGTGATGAGGAAATATAATTAGTATATGATATTCCATTCAATTATTTGGGCGGTTAAAAAGGTTTTGGTGTACAAAGTCTACGTGAAATGTAAAGGAAGATGCATTAATAGTCAATCTTCGTCCAGTTCCATACTTCCATGTGCAAAGTTTAAGTCTAATTTAATTTTTTCTTTTTGCCCAGAATTTAATTTTTTCTTTTAGGTCTTATTTTATTTTTATTAATATGGTTCTTTTCCTAATTTGATGTGACAATAATGTTTTCAAACACGATTCGATTTTAAAATCGGTAAAAATAAAAAGTCACGAGTTAGAAATTTAATAGGAAACGAATCGAAATTTTAAATAATATCATATATTTATTATTTATATGTTAAAAATAAATATAATATACATATAATTAAAATTAACAAATACTACCAAAACAATTAATGAACATTATTTAAAAGTAACTGTTAAAAAATTATGACAAATTAACTCATTAAGTGGTCATTTTGATATCTAAATTTGAGTGAATCTCACTACTCGGTAGTGAGAGATCTACTCGGATTTGTGTTATTTTTAGGTAAGAAATATGAATTTAAATATTCATATATTTAAAATGGTGAATAAGTGAATAATAATTTGAAATTCAAAGTAAACTTTATGGTAAGAAGAGTGAGAGAGGAAAGTGAGTTATCCCACATTAGAAAAATGCAAAGTTAAAATGGAGTATTAAAAAATTTCTCCTTTCAATGCTAAGAAAGTAGCCAATGAATTGGAGCATAACCAACTCTTAAGTTTGATTAATGAAGCAAAGTGTTTGATGCAACGACTTTGGAATGTTCTGATTTATCATGTTTATAGGGAGGCGAATATCAGTGCTGATTGACTAGCTCATTATGGTGCTTTTTTAGAGATTGGTACTCATATATTCATAGATCCTCCGCAGAGTATCTACAGTCTTCTTTTTTATAATATTTGTGGAGTAACGTATTTGAGACAATGTATTGTTTAATTTTTGTGTTAAGGGTTTTTTCTTTTAAAAAAAAAACACCAAATACATGTTGCTTCAAAAAAAAAAAAGTAGTAAAGGTGACTCTTTATCGTACGCGTAGCGTAGGAGGGATGCAAATTCACGGTTCGAACCTAAGTTCAATGTGTGAGCGGGCGACCTGCGTATACGAATGCTGGATCGAAATAAATTGGCTCATGCCAGCTTAATTTTGCTATTTTTTTTTTTCTCCAGTGGTATTTTTTTTATTGGCAAAAAAAAAAAATCCATGATTTGGTTAACCCAAAAAAACTAGTCCGGATCACTGAATACCTGACTTGTTCACCGCCGGATTATGGAAATTACGATTTTAAGAGCTAATCCGAACTGATCTGGAAACGATTTTTAGTTTGACTGATCAAACCAGCGTGGGTTTGACAACCATGGATGTGACGAGTCAAGCATTTATTTTTATATAAATATTTGGTTATGTTTTGAATTTTAATTTTGGCTCTCTTAATAATTATTTAAGACTTTTTGTGGGGGCCAACAGAAAAATGGAACTTTAACGCCCACAAACTGACTTTAGCGTTTGATACCTCATTTACATCACATTTTCTTCTTTTCTTTTGAATTTTTTTGTTAAAGATTTTTTTTTTTTTTTTTTTTTTTTTTTCATGTTGGAAGATTTTGTTTGAAACTAGAGCTTTGATTCTACTCTTGCTTCTCTTTAATTAAATATAAAAATGTTCTTCTTGAATCTTCATTTGTAAATTTAATTAAATTATGAAATTCAGTGAATATTAAGAGTTTTTTATAATTAAAATTTTTCCTACCTCAATGAATATTATAAAGGAATTTTCACCACACTATATAAACACTAAATTCATTTTTTAAAGTGCCTGATTAAAGACCAACCATATACATATTTAAAATTATGAAATTCAAAAAGAGCAAAATATTTAAATATTAATCAATAAGTTGACAAACAAAAATCACTTACTAACTTAGCTAATCATAGAATTAATGAAAATTAATCTCTAATTTTTTACAATTGGCCGGAACTCCTCATTCAGTGTATAAATACTTTCACTCAAGCTCAATAATTAAAAGTCGGCAACCAAACATTTTGGGTCTAAATTGATGTGAAAATTTAATTAACCTTTCAAATTTGCATATACTCATAGAATATGAAATGAAAGGAAGCATTTTCCATTTGTTTTCCTTCGTTCAACTTGAATAAGCGTGGGGATAGGGAATAGAAACAACCAAATTAAATACCAATTTTTATATATACATACTATCATTTAATAATAATAGAAAACAAAAGAACAAGTAAGACGTGTACATGAAATTGTTGGCAATTAAGAGGCGACTTTGACATATATCTTGACTCTTGCATGAGTTCCTTCTATACATATCCAAAAACAATATAGTTAACCGCTAGTAGTGTTCTTTATTTTTCTCAACTTTATCTTTTGGCTTTTCTTTTGTTCTTGTTCAGAAACTTATCAATCAACAACTTATTAATTAACAAAACACTATAGAGAAAAAAGAATTGAGTCTTCCAGTCACTATATTTATATAGGGACTGAATTGACAATACTAAAAAGGTATGAAATTTTAATTTTGAACAAATATATTCACATTAAATATTTTTTTATACGACACGACACATATTTATATATTTTAAGAATAACAATTTCAGTAATATTCATATTATATATGTATATTTTTCAATTAATTAAGATATTTTTGAGCCAGCTTATAAATTAATTGAAATTAAGTATTTTCAGAGCGAGTTCAAAGATGCATTTCTACGCTCGGTCTATGCATTCAAAATTACCTCTGAAATATATGTATATGTCGTGTCTATGTAGGTGTTTGTCGTGTCTGTGTCCGTGCCTCATAGTTAAAGGACTACATGAATTAAACCAGCGCAAGCTGAGGTAGGAGAATCCCAAAAGGCAAGGCAAAGTAATAACTTGAATTTGAAGCTTCAAAGAGATAAAGAGTAGTGGCCTGACTCGTGTCGAGCATGTATGTATCTATCTCAATAATCACATACACACCCATGCACACGCAAAGATAAAAAGCCTGCAATCATAACCACCAAAAGCCCCTACCCTCCTCTTCTTGTTCTTCTCCCTTCTCATTTCCTTACTTTCTAAAACAATTAATCAAACAAAACAAAAGATCAACATTTCTCTTAATTAACACATAGCTTTATAGCTTTGTGGCTCTTGGGCTAGCTATGAAAGTTCCTGTTTCCTCCCCACAAAACAACCACCACCCAAAACCAGTTTCTAATAACGCCCGAAATATCGGTTTCCACACCAACAATAATACTACTACTGCTCCGGCCAACTTGTGCTACGAACCCACCTCAGTTCTTGACCTTCGCAGGAGTCCTAGTCCTGTACTTACTGGCAAACCTGTCTCCACCACTGATCCTTCTCTTGAATGGGATGAGCATGTTTTGCAAACTTTTGATTGGGATTCTATTATGAAAGAATTGGACTTCCATGAAGATTCTGCTCCTACTCTCAAGAATTTTCCTCAGGTTACTTCCTGTGACTCTATAATTCACAATCAAAATCTCCCTGAATTCGGTAATGCCCCTCCAAATTTGGATCCTGTCCAGTTCCTTCATTCTGATTTTAATGATATCTGCTTCAATATCCCAACACAAACTACTTTGAATTCTGGTAATTGGAATATTGGGTTTGATCTTATTCAAGAACTTATTCGAGCAGCAGACTGTATCGACTCGAATGAGATACAACTCGCCCACGTTATATTAGACCGACTGAATTACCGTCTACAGTCACCAGTCGGAAAACCACTCCAAAGAGCTGCTTTCTTTTTCAAGGAAGCTCTTCAATCACTTTTAACTGGCTCACCTCGGCCACCGACTCGCCTTGCTTCTTGGTCCGAAGTAGTTCAAAATATACGGCTATACAAGACGTTTTCAGGTATTTCTCCAATTCCTATGTTCACTCATTTCACTTCAAATCAAGCTCTACTCGAAACTCTCGATGGATCTCCTCCTTTTATACATATCATAGATTTTGATATTGGACTTGGTTGCCAATACGCATCTTTTATGAGAGAGCTTGTCGAAAGAGCTGATATCTGTACTAAGTTCAACTCCCCAGTTCTTCGAATAACTGCTATAGTAACAGAAGATTACGCCATCGAAACCCAATTGATTAAGCAGTGTCTTTCTCAATATGCGCTTGAACTCAAAATCAGATTTCAAATTGAGTTCGTTCTTGTACGTACTTTTGAAATGGTATCTTTTAAATCAATTAAGTTGATGGATGGAGAAAAAACCACCGTTCTTTTATCTCCAGCTTTTTTTCGCCGATTGGGTTCAAGCAATAGTATCACAGCATTTGTATCTGATCTCCGGCGAGTTTCGCCGGGTGTTGTTGTTATTGTAGATAGTGAAGGGTGGTCGGACACTGGTGCGACGTCGTTTAGGAGGAATTTTGTTAATAGTCTTGAATTTTTCTCCATGATATTTGAGTCGCTTGATGCTGCTTCTGCTGGTGGAGATTGGGGTAGGAAAATTGAGATGTGTTTGTTAAAACCAAGGATTTTCTCCGCCGTTGAAGGGTGTGGCAGACGGGTTGCTCCGCCGTGGAAGGAAGCGTTTTGTGGGGCGGGATTGAGTCCGATACCGTTTAGTCAGTTTGCGGAATTCCAAGCAGATTGTTTGTTGGGGAAAGTTCAAGTCAGAGGGTTCTACGTGGCAAAACGACAAGCTGAGTTGGTGCTTTGTTGGCATGAGCGGCCCCTTATTGCCACATCAGTATGGAAGTTTTAGAAATTAATTAAATCCGGGGTTTATTATTATAATTATAATAATTAGTATTATTATTATTAGGTTTTAGGTATGTTTTGGGATGTAATAATTAATGTATCATCCCAAATCCAATCAAAAATTGTTTTTTGTTTTGGTAGTTTTCTGTTGGTCTGATGCTAGAAAACTGGGGCTGGGGTGCCTTTACTTGCTCCCTTAGCGCCTCTCTCTCTCTCTCTCTCTCTCTCTCTTGTATAATTTACATAGAAATTTTGCATGTTATTAAAAAAAAAAAAAAAAAAAAAGATTTGGAGAACTATGAATTAAAAGGGATAAACCCAATTATTGAATCATAATTCATCCATTTTTGTTCACATAATTAACTTTTATACTTAGAGAAAATGGAGGGTTTAATTTAGAATATTTCATCA
Source organism: Vernicia montana (assembly GCA_949750685.1). NCBI lineage: Eukaryota > Viridiplantae > Streptophyta > Magnoliopsida > Malpighiales > Euphorbiaceae > Vernicia > Vernicia montana. The sequence continues at coordinate 28,492 of CATKHJ010736289.1, forward strand.
TTAAATTAATAATTTTTTACTTTGTAATGTAAATTATTAAGAGCTCAACAATGATTAATCCCTCTAGGAAAAAGAAAAAAAAATGTTAGATAAAGTTGTTTTTGATATTAGGAATATTAGAGTATGAGTTTATAATACAGTTCTTGACTTCAATTAATGTTCTGTTATTTATTATTATTGTTTTTATTACGTTAATTAAAAAATAATATCAATATTTTTTCATATTCACTGTATAAACAATAATTTTTCAGAAATTATATGATATGACTTTGTTACTTTCTCCTAAAACATTAAATATTTTTTTTTATATTGAAAATGTTTTAAAGGGAGAAGCCGATAAAAATTTGAATTTTTAATGTTTGTTTGAAATTAAGTTTTTATATGCTTTTAAAAATTCCATTTAAAATTATTTTTTATTTTTTAAAATATATTTTAATGATTTTTGATGAATCATGATTTAGAAAAAAACTCGAAAATAGAACTTTTCAAAATTATAATTTTCTAAGCTCTATATAATTTTCAAATTGTGAGAAGGGCTAATAACATCATTTGTTATTTTTTACATTGTTGTTAAACTCGAACCGAATCAATCGGTCGGATAAAAAAATTTATAAATCAAACCACTGATTGATTCGATCTGAATAATATTCTCTTTTACTAAAAAGAAATCCTTTGAATTAATCGAATAACCCGTAAATCGATTACGGTTCAAATAGGCTAACTGATTTGATTTTTCAAGTATATTTAACAAATTAAATGTTTAATTGTAAGTCTTAAAGATCGAATACTAAATCTCTAGTAAGTGTTTTAATACACTTTTAACTATACCCAGTAATGTTTTTGTGATTTTTTTAATTATATATTTAATTATGGTAAAATAATATAAATTTTTTTTGAGAAAAAAATAATTTAATTATTAATGTCATGATGCTCAATCCAGTATGGTTAAGTTTATGAATTTCGCTTTAATTTATATTGATTATAAATTGAAAGGACTAAATCAAAAAGTTTTATTGAAATTTAGTATTCAAAAGCATAAAAGTTGAATTTAGGGTTTAAGAAACCCTAATCCCTAAATTGATTTTAAGGATTAGGAACCCTAAATGGTGTAACCCTATTTAGTGTTGACTAAGCACCAACACATTTTTTTTGACACATTAACATGTGTTATTGTATGCTTAGCCATGTGTAACAAACTAACAATTAGGGAAGAAACGTTTGGATGTATTTCCAAAAGAAGGGAACAAAACGAATTCTTGTGTTAGAAATTGATATTTGATAGTAGCGCGAAATTTCCCTCTGCAACAAACTCCATTTTATCAGCTTCAAATCCTCTATTTTTCTCTGCGCTAATTTTTTAATTTATGGAATGGCTTTCTTCGGATCTAACATTACAAGCGAGGTTAGCTCTTCATCTTTCTCTTAATCTTAGGGTTTTTATTCGTCTTTCTGCGTTAATCACACCAAAAACAATCAATTTTATTGTCATTATGATTCGAGCTAATTGTATTAGGGTTAATTGATTCTAATTTGCCTATTTTCTTAGCTAAATTTTTCAAAAACATAACTCGGATGTGTATTTAGCATCATTAATTGATACTTTTGGTTAGAGGATATTTGTGTAGTTTGATAAAGGGTTCATAGTGTTGCCATGTGAATTATGTGTTTTTGCTGTCTTCGGAAGATGATTGATATATTCGGTTCTATTTGCTAATTTGCATGTGGATTTGCCAAAATGATGCAAACCTACCAAACATTTTCTTTATAAAAAGTAAGAATATTGGTTCCAAGAGTATGTCTAAATGTGGTTTGGTTTACTGGAAAATATCAAATAGATATATATATATATGTCTTGATTTTGGGATAATGACATGGATGGGAGTGGTGAACGGTGAGAATGGTAAACAGTCCTTTTGAGAACATATATGACTTTTCATGTGAAAGATCTCAAGGAGATCGGAGAAAGTATCAATGTACTGCCAGAATTGAGATGGAGAAGGAATACTGGGTATTATTTTCACTACTTTTCCTCCTTTAAATTCTTGGTGTCTCCCTCTCTATTGACAAAAAGATGCTTTTTTTTTTTTTTTAATTTTATTTTAAATTTCCTGAACTCCCTTATTTCATATTAATATGTAGGCCAATGCAAAGTTATTTTGGTGGAAAAATATATTCTACTGTATCAATGCCAAACAAGTACAATGGAAACTGTTATGTATTTGTTATTTGTTTTCTTGTTATGTGTGACGATTGGTTGTTAAGGTAGACTGGTTGGAAAAACAAATCTTCTAAGTTCATATTATATGTTTAGTAGGGAGATGTAATCAATTTATTTCCTGATGAAAAGGATATGAATTCATGGGATCTTTGCTATTCCCTTTTCTGTACTTTAAGTCTCCAATAAATTTAACTTCTCATGTTTGCTATTAACTATGGAAGGAAAAACATCAAGAAAAGTCTCAAGAATTAGATAAATGAGCTTGGATTTCTAGATACTTTGAAAGTTTATTGTAAAGCTTATCCAGCTCTCTGATTCCTGTTAACTTCCTTTGTATGTTCTGTAACTTCTCTCGAATGCTTTTTCAATAATTAGCTATTTGATAAATCTCTACCATGCGATGCAGGTTGGGCTGCGGTTACTTCTCTGCCCACTGGGTTCTAATGTTGTAATTCGAACAGCATGGTGAGTCTTGATTGGTGCACCCTTGTCATTGTTAATCTGTTTATTACCCTAGCTTGCTTGTTATATTTTTCCTTTTCCAGTTTCTTTTCTTTGTTTTTAGTACTTATTTTAGAGTTAAATTTGTGGCTCCAAATGTGTAGCACGCTATTTTTTTGGAGACCCATCTTCTGTCATTTTAGCTCTACATTTTATTTTTCAATACAGAAGTTGATTATGTACATTTCAGGTTCAGAGAAATCATAAATACTGTGTTGTTGGAAACTAACTTTATATTTTGCACTTATGCAGCTGTTCTGTGGGGGTTGTTATACCTGTGTATTCCACTTTCAAGGCAATCGAGAAGAAAGATCAAAATGAGCAACAAAAGTGGCTAATATATTGGGCAGGTTAGAAGGTTTCTTTTATTTAGCGTGCGGGTGGGTAATCTAACAACATGGGCTGTACTTATTGCTTGGCATTATCAGTCATGTTTCCTTCTTTCTTCCTACAATTGCAGCATATGGTTCTTTCAGCCTTGTGGAAGCATTTGCAGACAAGCTGATCTCTTGGTACAGTTCTGAACCCTCAATGTGTTAATTATAAATTCTGAACCGTTCCATTTGTTGCTTAAGAGATAAGGCAATCTCTATGTAACGTGGTAGTGGCAACACTTCCATGTGCACATGCTATGCGTATTTGTAGATTGTTATTTTGAGGGATATTTGGGAAAAAGAAATGAAAAGAAAAGAACTTAATCAGTTTTGGCCTAATAAATACTTTGGTCCTTTGTCACTTTCAATAACTTTTATCCATGAGTTTTATAAATTTGACACTTTATTCCCTTTACATATCAGAATTACGTGTTATTGACTGGAACTACGACTTTTATGGACCAAAATTTTCTCCATCAGAGTGTTAATTTTTCAGAAATTTGGAGGACTAAAGAGTATGTTAGGCCCTTTTATGAAAAGGGCCAAAGTCTATGTTAGGCCAAATCTCATGGATTTTTTTGTACTGTCCTTTAATTCTATTATTCCTTGATCATTGTTTCTCTTTGTGCAGGGTTCCAATGTATTATCATGTGAAGTTCGCATTTCTAGTGTGGCTTCAACTTCCATCTGTTGATGTAAGTTTTAATACTGTGTACATGCTGAATACTACTTTATCAGAACTGAGATGCCTTTTGTGGTTGAATGCCTTATATCTTTATCATTTTTTTTCCATTTTTCTTTTCCTTTTTTTTATGTGCAATTTTTTCTGATTATTTGAAAATTTGGAGTTGCTTAATGAGCAAAGGGCTAGTTGGGTAAAGCTTGATAGTTTGATAAGTAGAGAGTACCTTGTTTTCCCTTGTACTTTGTATTAAACATTCTGGATGAATCCATAATCTGCAATGAGTATGATCTTTAATGTGGTTTGGAGCTCATAAAAATCTTCCTGCACGAGGTTTATTTTCGGCAAATACATTTCTTTGTCAATATGCACATGCAATAAGATGAAGTTTCTGATATCATTTTATAATATGACGCATCTTTCATTTGATGGCAAGACATTTCTTTTTCATTGATCATAGATTCTTCTTTTTTTTCTCCTTGAATTTGCTTAAAATAAGTTTCCCAGAAAAACATATAATTCTGTAAATGGGTGAGGTTTGGTTATTAGGTATTAAATGAAGTCATCTCAGTGTCCTTTTTTATGTATATCATTGTCCAAACTTGAAAATGAAGCATGGCCACTGGTATGATGGTTATGTTTGAAAACTGCAAAAAAAGGGAGAAAAAAATACAGAGACAGATAGAGGGAGAGAAAGGAAAAAAGAAGATATGTATTTGCTATGGCAACATAGATGGTTCAGTTTACCATCTGATCCGTATTGTTTGTGGCATTTAAAATATTTTTTTCCTTGGTATAAATTATCAGTTTTATGAACTCCATTATCTTCATCCCTGCAAGTATAAGAAACCGACATATTGTCTTCTTCTCCTTCTCCTTTGTTTCAAAGGAATATTTAAATGGCTCTTAATATGAAATGAAAGTGAGAAATAGATGTTTGTTGGTTTTGTTTCTAATACCTAAGTTTTGCACCTCACATGAAGTATGTTTGATTAAGAAGCGGGATGAACTCATGATGAACTGGAATCTCTTACTTAATTCTCAGGGTGCCAAGCAATTGTACGAGAATCACCTTCGTCCATTCTTCTTGAGGCATCAAGCTAGAGTTGACCTGCTTGTGGGCTTTACGTATGGCGAAATGGTATATCCCTTGTTTAGTATAATGTTGTGTTAATGTGGGGCATTGATGGTCAATGTACTGAATAGTAATATAGTTTAAGACCTTATTTTTTCTCTCTATTTTGCTCAGCATCAGGTCAAATTTGGCTAATTTTGCTTGGTTATAGTTGTTTATTTTCTATTTTTAAGATCAAAATGCAGATATATGATGGCCTTGTTCGTCAAATTTGCAGGTCAGAATTGTCAGTACACACCGAACTGAAATTGAATATGCTAGGGCTATATTCTTGAAGATCACGGGGCCAGGTTAGTATAATGCTAATCAGTGTGGCTGGTTTTTTGATGTCACTAACACCTACTTGGCCAAAAACTAAAATCCGTTATCTTGGTTTTGGAGCAGGTGGCCAAACAGGAAACGGTGAATCTGATCACTCAGGAGAGCACTTAGCAATTGAAGACGAGACGAGGGCAATTACGAATACTGAATCTGATAGTGATTGATTCCATTTTTATCTTCTATTTACATGATTACAGTTCCTCCCTCTTATTAATATGAAGGGAATTTCGGCATGCCTCTATCAATTGCAGTAGTCTCTGTACAGAAGTGGGGCACATTTTTATATGGGAGTTTAGATTTACGCTTAGCCAGAAGGATAGAATAGTGTTTTTTGGCCCTCTAATCTTTCTTTCGCCAAGTCATGATGTGTAAATTTTTCGAAGAGAATGAAATAAGATACATGTGTATTAACTACAATGTGTTGGTTCAGTTTGTTACAGCTAGAATGATCAAATTTATAGATATGCAAGTGATTAAAAAAGATATAAAAACCAGACTTTTCTACCAGGGTAAAAGTTAAACATTCAACATCATTTTTGGTGTACCTTTCTTCAGAAGCAAATTATAAAATGTAAAACATAAGAGAATCAGAGATCTTCAGCACTATTATTATTATAACAGTTGGTTAAAATCATTTTTCTCTCTTTCCTGGAAAAAGGAGTATGGGTTTCGAATCCATCGCTTGCACACATAAAACCAATCCAATTTAGTTATCAGAGCAACTACCTACCATAATGGTAAGCTAACAAAATGAGTAAAAATTTCTATCAAGAAAGAAACAAAACTCTATTACTTTTTATCCTTGACCAAATTCATCAAATAGTACAACAATGCGTATCAACTAATTGAGACGCAAAACTCACTGAAATTCTGTCAATAAATGTTTATAATTTTGTAACTAAAGGGTTAAGGCCTTAAGGGTGTAGATCAGTAAGGAAAACCAATGTTCTATGCTCAATTTAAGGTATTCATAATCTACTGAGGGTCAAGAAATATTCTTTGGCATCATTTTTCGAAGTTTGCACTACTAACTGTTTCCCTCGTCACCACGAGACTGAACAACTGAAGAGTGGTTGCTTTGTTCAAGGTTTGCTACTGCATCTGGTCCATACAACCGTGTCAATTCTTCCTGTTATAGCAATGAAACTACAATTGTTAGTGATGCATTATATGCCAGTTAATTATTAGAAAGAATTTCATTCCCCCATTTTGTAAATTATGAATTGCTATCAAGTGAAAATGATCATTAAAAACAAAGGGGTTGATATTCTATGTGCTGACTATTGATCACCCTATGAATAAGAAAAACAGGAGCTTCACAATAAAGAGCTAGAGATTAGAATAAACCTTAACGGAATCATTTTCAGATTTAAGTTTCTCGCATTCCTCAGAGATCCTCTGCAGTTCATCTCTAAGATTTCGATTGTCGTTGGTTAAATTCTCTACCTTGGCTTGTAGCTCTTCACACTCCGCCTGGTAAAGATGATAAATCAAAGCATTGACAAGTTATGAACACATAAGCAAGTCAACAAATATCTTAGGATAAACTTTCAAAGAAACTACCCAAAAGTTCCAAATTTTCAATTGCTTTGGCTCTCTTGACCATAAAGCAAAAGAGAGAGAACTGCAACAAGTTTTAACATTTCAAGATATCCTTCTCTTACACAGGAAAAGCCAGAATATGCTGAACCCAGAGAAGTTTACACTTGGAACTTCTACCAAAACAGTACAGGCAACCTAGATGTGCAAAAATTCTGAAAGTGTTAAAATTCTTGAATGCTTTCCCTAGATCAAGGATATCTTGCCTGAGCATTCCCCAAAACCACCCCCAGAAATCAAATTAATAAATGAAAAGAAAAATTGGGACACGAGAATCCATAATAGTGATAACATTGGCAAAGAAATAAGTGAACACCTCAGGAGTGGAAAAATGCAAACTGCAGCAATACCTGCTTCCGTAATCTTGATCTTCTGGCTGACTCCCTGTTAGATTGCTTCCTCTTCTGTCTTTTCAATTCACGTTCATCCTATCACAACACAATCCTATAATTCAGTGGAAGGAAAATGGCCAGCTAAGTACGAATAAAAATGATCCTAAATCCAGCACGTTCTTTTATCAGTTCTGAAAACAAATGAGAAACAAAAGATTTAATGACTTTCCAGAATAAGTAAAATATAAAATGAAAAAAGAAAGACGTGTAAAATATGAAATTCAAACTGCTGAGAGTCAAGCCCATGTATCAAAGAGAGGCCAGTTACACCAAAACCAAATGAACAAAATTCTTTGGCTGTTAACTGACCTTGAAAATTACTTTATAATTAAAAATTAAAAAGAAAAGAAAATGGTGCAAATGCTCATGAAAACCATAAAAACTAACTGCAAGCTCCATACTTGAATCCAATGGTCAGGCATTATTGCAGGAACAATCGCAGATGAGGCACCAGATGCATTTGGTCTAATTTTTGCAGCTCCCGAAGCAGCGGCAGCAGCAGGAGATGCATTCCACAAGTCCATTCCAATATTCAGATTAGTTGCAGGCACAGACACAACAGGCTTCCCAGGTACTGAACCATGGATTGCCCCTGCAGTGGTATTTTGTGCATTGGCTGCAGTAAAATCAATGTGGTTATAGAACTAAAAGGGTGTCCCCAATGCATCAGTTCCAAAACTAGTGTAGTTACAGAACCATTGCAGAAAATGAAACAATAACCATTTAGAATGAAAATGAAAAACATACCATCAGCAAGCATCTGATCAAAACTTCCCTTCTTATTTCCAGCAAATTCCTAAAGAAATTAGGGCAAATATCCATTAAAAAGTAAAAGATCATTATATTACCAATTTAACACACTTTCCAGTAGCAGGTTAAAACAGAAAAATGTAATTCAACACTACTCAGAATAACTGATTTTGTATTATGGGCATTAATTTAACAAAGCTCAGCTTATATGCATTTGGCACTGCAGCAAGATCATAGTCTGATAGTCATTCAAACCAAGCAATAAAAGCACACCAAATGGAAAGTAACAAAAAAAGATTGACATATACCTGTTGGTTAGTGTTCTCATCACTTGCATCTGAGGAGCCATCACTGCCACTTTCAGCACTATTTACAAGCATTTAATTATGAGAAACAAAAAATATGACATGAAAAAGTAAATACTGAGAAAAGAGATGCACATCTAAGCATTGCAGAATAAAAATTTAGTGATTAACTTTGGCTTGACCAACCTTTGAGAGGCACCATCATTTCCAGAACCTGAAGTTGCCTTTACATTCTCACTCGCCTTGCCTGCCGAACTTCCCTTGCTTTTTTTGGCTGAAGCCCGATCCTTTGCATCAGAGGCCTTTCCTTCCAACTCAGTATTTGTCTGTGCTGAATTAGGTGTCTACAGAAGAGATGAAAACCAACCAAATCAGGTGACGCAATTAACACTAGAGAATTACATAGGCATGGAATTATGCTGGAATGCAATTAACGGAATATGAATTCACACACACATGCCAAAAAGTTATAAACAACAATTGCACAAGTAAACATTTAATATTACCATGGTCATATTAGGATGGGCATATACTCCCCCAGCAGGATATAAAGCTGGGTATGGAACTGGGGTCCCGTAGGGTGGGATTAAAGGATGCTAAAAAATTGCCAGCAGAAAAGAGAAAAAGAGACTCCTCTTTGTTAGGAAATCCAAAGAGAGATACCTTTGCTAAATATAACATCTCTATACATTGTTAATGATAGGGATATTTACCTGGCCCCCCCAAAGATAGGGGTGGGGAGTGGGAGATGGAACAGTTGATGCAAAAAAGGGAGGGGGGGTAGCTCCAGCACCATAATAAGCCTAAACAAGCAACCAACTTGTTAGTGCTAACAATTACTTAAGCAGGTATTAACTTAATTTATAGATTTCATAAACATAAACCTGCATAGAAGTTGACCAATCAGGGTATGAAGGTGTTGTTGGTATTTCCTGCAAACACCAACAGATATTGGTAAACTTGGTCACAGTTACACTGTGTATAAGAGAGAGCGAGAGAGAGAGATAGAGAGAGAGAGAGAGAGAGGTAAAATACCTGAGTTGAAGATGCTGGTTTGGAAGGCTTAGCAGGTGTGCTATCTTCCCCTGTCCCCATTATCAACTCAACAAGTATCACTAGTGTCAATACTTACAAATGGTTTTTTGTGTATCCTGAGCAATATCTAGGAAGTGCCTGCGAATTAATACAGAATAACGATGTATGTTGAATCAAATAGTTATATCCTAAAAGTCACTAACATGAAATGAATTATCTTAGTGTTTAACATGTAATAGGAAGTGTGAAGACAAGGTTGCCTCCATATTGAGAAGTAATGTTAAAAATTCCTTGCACATGGAGCTGATCATTGCAACTCTTTCACCACAAGCAAAAAATACAAAACAACCTCAAATGACAAGGACCAAGCTAAAATCATTATCAGAATAATTTGCCCACCACAAAGAACTAAAGCCTCCTATTTTTCTTGTAAATACAAACACCAATTGGCCATGGTCTCTTCGGAATCACTCCTACAGATTGTAATTTACTGTAATCTCTAACATTATTTCTTTATTTCATTTACTACTCCCAAATCCTTCAAAGAAAGATTGAATATGAAGCTCTTTAAAGATTCAGCAACAAAATTAACAGGGGGAAAAGCATTACTTGAAATAAAAATTCCAATTTATAACCATCTTTCTGGGAAAGTTATATCATCTTCAAGCAAAGGGACATTAATGATGCAGATCTTAGGCTAAGTTGCCTGACATGATTAATCTGTTAAATAATGACAACTATTCACTTCAGACCTGCTAGTGTATCCCCACCACAAACATCTAAGCTTCACTTCAGACCTGTTAAATTAGAGACCTTGGTTGATTATTTTTGGATCAGAACATCACTCATTATTCTACCCAAACAAGCCTGATTCAATTAAACATTATAGTATTATTTTCTCAAAATCGCAATATTCAAGAACAGTAAAAGATAAACCTAGGTGAACTAATCAGTACTACCGTGGGGCATGCATACCATGAATTTTCCATTTAGATTATGCATGGTTCCATCTCAAACCTGATGATTGGTGGACTCCATACTCTCAGGCTGCAACTCATTATGATCTTAAAGAAGTTTTAAGTTGGGGAATATTTGAACTTGTCAGTTGTCACCAATATTGGCCACAATTCATGAAGGTTAAAGGACAACAATATCCTAGTACCCCAACCAGATTTCCAGAGAACCCCCTTCTTTTCCATTTCCTATCAATTATCTTGACATGACAAAAATCCAAACCTAGCATTTTGCCAGAGATTATACTTAAAACACATGATTCCATATATGATATATCAATTATGGGCATTCGTTGGAGAAAATACAGCAAGTCAGCATTATTTCTGAGTCTCTAATTTGAGTAATCATAAAGAAATCATATAAAGCAAGCATAGCAATCTCAACCCTGTAACACAGAAAAATAGCTAGAACCAACTTTAGAAAGTTATTTTTTGAGCTAAAAAATTAATGTTACAATACCCTTTACAAAATTTCCTCAAAATTGACAATTGAAATGCATAAATTCAACCCCTAAATCAAAATTCCAAATATTCATACACAAGTAAAAGCTAAGCTAATAGCTTAGAGGAGTAAAAGAAAAGAAAAGAAAGAACCATATCGAACTGCTAGCAATTCCCTATAGGAATCTTAAAAACTCAAACAAAACCAGACCCAATTGGGAAAGAGAAGCAAAAATAAAAATTACTCAGAGAACAAAGTTTTATCACAAGCAAAAGCTTCTAAATTGATTCCACAGAATAGAATTACAGATCCAGAAACATAAAAATTAAAACTTTAAAGAAAAAAAAAACTAACTAAACTAAAAATCAGAACCCAAAAGACACACATGCACATAAATACAGAGTTAAAGTAAAAAAAAAAAAACAGAAAAATTAGGTGAGAGAGAGAGAGGACCTGGTTTCATGGCGTGGAAGAAAGAGTGAGGTGGAAGTCCAAGTTGGATACTTTAAAAGAACCAGCCAAAGCTTTTTTTCTTCTAGATACTTTCCCCTTTTTTCTGAAAGATCAAACGGCTGAGAATTCAAGGTAAAGAACAAACTCAAAGGTCTAAAAAAGAGACGGGGAGAGAGACAGACAGACAGACAGAAAACCAGAACATCTAATTCCAATCTCAGTTTCACTGTCTGTTTTGTCCCTCTTAATATGTTGTTGTTAGAGAACTTTGAATTCTCAGATTAAAAAAAAACACACACACACACACAACAGCCCACAGAGAGAGAGAGAGAGAGAGAGAGAATGATGATATGGTGGGGCGGTGGCCAATGGAGGAGGAGGAGGAGGGAGGAGGAGGTAGAGGTGGACCGGTGAGAGAGAGATTAGGGTTTGTCGGCGATGACACGTGCGAGAAAGAGGAATCCAGCTGTCCACGTTTTACTGGATTAGGTTTAATAAAAAAAAAAAAAAAAAGAGTTGTTGTAGGCTATGGGTGAGTCATCATTGATAGCCACCTCTAAATGGATAATCTTTTCTAAAATAATTTATTTATTTATTTATTTTTGCCCAAACTTTTCTAAAATAATTTTAGGACCAGAAAAATACACCTTTTTTATTTTTTATTTTAAAAAAAAAAAAAATACTACACTACTGCTCTTTTTGTCTTCGGTTTTATTTTTCCTTGCCATGTCAGCATAATTGTAACAATTTTTTTTTATTTTCTTTTTTTTTACTCATTGGAATTTAAAGGTTGGAATTTGGAAACCTATTATTTTTTTAAAAAAAAAAAAAAATTAAAATCTATTTTGGTTTACAATAAAATAAGTTAATTAATTGTGTTTGGTATGCTTAAAAGTGTAAAGTTCACTGAAATTTCATTAGTCTACAATAGTTTGTTGCTAAATCAAAACACGTAATTGACAGAAGAGTTAAGTGAATTTTAATTTTTTTTTTTTTTTTTGGTAGAAATGAAATAAAATTATTTAAAATAATATTTCAATTTATATAAATACACACGCGCAAAAATAAATATATTTTTATAATAGAAATATATCTCAGTTTAAATAAAATTTTAAATTTAAATTATAGACATCAATTTATAAAGAAGTTTTACATATTCTAAAAATATAAATTAATAAGTGATAAGATGTTTTAATTAATATTATTATTATATTTATTTTTTTCTAATAAAAAAACACTAATACCTCTTTCAAATTTATATATTATACACTAAAAATTTCTTAAAACTAACCTTTAATTCCGGTAGTATACCAAAAGTATAAACTATTGGCCCCATGTTTCAATTACAAAATGCTAAAACCATCAACTCTCATTTCTCACTTGGATAGACCACCCCCACAAGTTTTTTAAATGTCTATGACTATAGGGGGAGGCATCATCTTTAAGAAGTATGTCAAATAGGTGTTGTACGAAGAGAGGATAGAGATCACATAACTATTTTTTAATTGTTAAGAAAATAAAATAAACTTGGTATAAAGTTATGCTTTTGCTTGCTGTTACTTTTCTTTCATTTCCTTTGTATTTCTATAACCCGAATTCTATTATTATAAAAGTTATATAAAAACAATGACAAACTAAGTTGAAAGCCTATTTTCTACTAAAGCTAACTAGTGACAAATTTTAGGAAAAACAAATAATTATGTACATAAAATTCAAGCCTAATTTGGGAACTCCTGAGCCTTTGTAACACCAAATAAATATATATGGCTTCATCATATACAAATGAGGTTAATCGGATAAGCATTTGTCAAAACATGATAAAAAACTGCTTTTGCGTTTCTTGGCCTTCTTTATCACTTGATTAGTGCCTCTGAGATCTTCTCCTATGTTGTTTTTAGTATCTTCAATCTTACTGACTCTAGGAGGTGTCATCTCTGCAGGCCAAAGGCTATGGAAAATATTTTTTAGATAATTTGTGATTTCCATAAATTCTGGCCGAAGAGATGGGTCCCCTGCCCAACAAGATTGCAAGAGAGAGGCTAATTCTTCTGGAATATTATCCAAGCTAGGCCTTTCGTTCTAAGAGTAAGAGAAGAATCATTAAAATCTTGTGTGTTTATTTAGAAAAGCAATTGCATTGAGAAGAATAAGTTGGATAACATACATTGGCTGCAGCAGCATATGCCACAGTTATGTGATCCCTTCCCTTAAATGGAGGTTTGTTGGTAAGCAACTCCCAAAGAACAATTGAGAAGCTATACACATCGACCTTGTGGTCATAATGTTTTTTCATTCCAATTCGAAGTGCTTGTTTGCTAAATAACTAATATAAAAAAGAGATAGAATTAGATATGTAAGCTTTGTTGCATGCAAAAACTAAAACTAGTAAAAGAAATAAATACTTCAGGAGCCATCCACCGGTAAGTGCCAGCTTCACAAGTCATTTCATTTGTTATCTCCTCTCTAGCTAACCCAAAGTCAGCCACCTTAATTTGTTTATTGTCTTCTGTGAGAAGTAAATTGCCTGCAAAAACCACAAAAGTGTTTTAAAGATTAATTAAAGGTTCATGCATATACATTGTTGAATACATTAAGATGGAAAGGTGATGAATTACTAGGCTTTAAGTCTCGATGAATGATGCCATTATCATGCAAGTACTCCATGGCTCGAGAAATATCCAACGCAAAACTTATAGAAAGTTTCAAATCCAATCTTTTTGGGCGGATGCTCCACAAATATTTTTGTAGTGTACCACCTTTTAGAAGTTCAGTAATTAAAAACATAGCCGGTTCCACAGACGCCCCAATTAACTATTTTGGCAAAACAAATCATAATTAAGATCAGGAAGATTAATTGTGAATCAAAATACATAGTCAATATCAAAGTATTAATTAAAATAATGGAAGATATACACAGTAACATGTATTGAAAACGTAAATTTAGTTAGGTCTAGCATGCTAAGAAGCATATTAACTACATTTAGTTAAGTTGAAGGTTATCAAAAGCACAGACATTTATGATGAAAATCAATTTCAGATGTATGTTGACAAAAGTATGAATTATAAAGAAACATTTATATATTAATTTAATCACTAAGAGGCTAGGAGAGCACATATATACACATCGAAAATGCTTTATAACCCAACACTTTTTTACCAACTTTCTATCTCAACTGATATGTCATTATCTTATTTAACACATTTCCTTTTTAAAAGTACATTGTATAAAATATTTTTCATTATAATAATACCACATCAATTAGGATAATAAGTTGATACAAAAGTGTTGGGTTGTATAACATTACTCTATATACATATACAAAAATTGGATAATAAATGCATCTAAATGTTTTTAAACTAATTATTAGTGAGCTAATAAAATGAAATACCTTTACAACATTTTCATGGTTCATTTTAGATTGCAGTAAAACCTCCCTCTGAAATTTCTCCTTGTGTTCAAGAATTACAGCTGATGTTTTCATTGGTTGTATTATCTTCACTGCAACAGATTTGGACTCAAACCTAGAAGCATGATCCAGATAAAATCAACATTGTTAATCCAGGATATGATTTATCAACTGAGACTTTATGCAAGAACTCCAAATGTTTAGAAAAGAAAGTACATTTCAAATTTTTAGCTATGAGTGGGGTTGCATTTGATTGTGAAAAAAGGGTGCATTGTTTAATTACTTCAGAAAATGATTTCAAATAGCATAATAGATATTTGTGTGTAGGAGTTGGAAAGGGCATTGATTACTCATATATGCAATTGTATATCCACTTTTGAATTCACAAAATTAAACCTAACTCAACATAAGGTAGCCCCTCTTAGTTACAGTAGGTACACCTTCCATGTATAAGCATCTAATTCTTTTTGACATTTATACAAAGGTTTCCATAAATTGGCTAGATTTTTTTTATATTTATGTAGTGTATTAATCATTCAAAATACCAATCAATATTCATTTCAATCTTAAGGAACACTCACAATAAGAGGTGAAAATTTCATCATAGACATTACTAGTAGATGTTGTGATTCACAATACATGTCATCAATCACCATGTTTCCTAAAAGCAGAGGTTTTATATGGTAGTTATTGTTGTGCAAACTTTATAATATGGAAGCTACATAGGCAGTTGCAGAGACAACTAGAGCACTTCTAGTAAATGAAAAATTATAACAAAATTTGAACACTTTGCAGTAGCTCAATTCAACTAGCCGAGTTAGAAAATTTTAATACTCTCCTACACTATTGACAAAAGAACCCATATAGAGTTGAAATTTTTTGTATGAAATTCGTAAACAACCAACATATGGAATGAAAATCTTGAGAATTACTCCCCTTATGCAATTTTAATTTAAATGAATCGTTTACATACTGGGTAATAATCATATTGAAATCTAAATAATGCTAAAATGACACATTAATAAATATGGCATGCATGCATGTATACACACGAACGAATGCATAATCGATTGTATATGGAATCCAAATCTAATGAAAAAGGCATAAAGGCAATCAATTTTATCAAATATAAAAACACAAGAAGACAACCTAGTCATTGTTTTTCTACAAGTTCTTTTTATTTTGAGAATCAAAATTTTTTACTTTTTCTAAAAGTTGATGCCGGCCCTAGAACTTTTTATCACAAACTTACTTAATTTTTTTTCATTTGTGAACAAATGGAAAAAAAAGAAAAAAGAAATGCCAAAACAGAAACTGCCATTTCTTTTTCTTTCTTTCTTTCTATGCTCAACACAGGAACAATATATAATGAAAATTAAAAAAAAAAAAAAAAAAAAACATGAAAATGCAATTCTAGTACATGGGCATTCTACTAGAGAAACAAGCATCCAAAAAACATACACCATTATAAAAAATTAAATTGCACTAAAATCAATATACAACATCATATTGATTCTAACTCACAAATATCATTTGTTTATGTGACAAAGAATCCCATAATTCCAAGATAAAAAATAATTCCTAAAAATTATATTTAATTAATTGCAACATTTTTTTCCCTTACACATAACAATAAATGAAAATGATTCTAAACCCACTAAAGGTTTATCATTACAAGAAAAACTCAAAAAAAAAAAAAAATCCAATTATTAACAAAGGCAATCACCCAAGATTCATCTAATATGTGATTAATCACCAAGGAAAACAAAATCAAGAAAAAGCAAATTTTTTTTTTATTTTTTAGTGTAAAGAAAAAGAACATACTCTCCTTCATAGACAAGAGAATAAGCCCCCTCAGCGATCAATTTTCGAACAAGCACATGACGAGGATCAATAAGCAAGTTGTTATCAATGTTGAAAACGAAGTCGTTTTGCAAAACATCCTCTTCCTTGTCATCCGCATTATACATTGTGAAAGTTTTCTTCTTCCCTTGGGGTAAAGCCTTTGGTCTTGCATTAAACAGTAATCATATCTAGAGAGAAAGAGACCAGAGAGTGTATTTTATTTTACAAGAAAATTTAAAAAAAAAAGAAAAAAAAAAGGGTTTTTTCTTTATATATTTCCTTTTTTACAAGAGAATTTGGGGATTTGTTTACATGTGTGTTTTATTTAGAGAAAAATTATTTATTTATTGAAACTACTACATGTATTTAAAAATGAGACCGATGTAGAATTAAATAAAATGAACATAAGGAAATCTTATTGGTTATTACATATTTGGGAAGTTAATTATGTGGCTTTATCACCTAATTAATTAGGTGAATTTTATTATGATGAAGCTAAGTATATGGTAAGAAAGGATTTGTCATTACGTGGCTTTTTATTATTATTATTATTATTAGCTATGTAGAGATAACTCTATTGTGTAATATCACCTTCTAATTGGTTAATTTAGGTATTGTTTGGTGCGAAGAAATAGCCTTTAAAGTTAAACTTCTTAAAAAGTTAACATTTTTTATTTAATATCCATTATCTCTATAAATTCTCAGGAAGAAAATCGTCGACTTCTCCTCGCTTAAGAAGTTAAACTTATCTAGAAGAATCAAGGAAGTTCAACTTCTCAAAAGAAGAAAATCGTCCTTAATTTTATTATAAAAGTATTATTGATAACTAAAATTACTCTCCAAGCAATTTATAACAAACTAAACGTACAATTTAACAAATCAAAGATACTTAAAAACAATTTGTCCAAGAAGCATATTATTGTTGCGAAAATTAACATCGGATTAGAACAAGACTGCAGCTAATAATTTGAGAAAATAATAAAGATAATTTAGACACACAAATTTTATGTATAAAACCCCAAATAAATTAAGGTGAAAAATCACGGATAAAAATAGAAGAACTCCACTATGAGAAATAATAGGAATTACAATCTTCTCTTTAAATCACAAGGAGATAACAACATTAATTTCTCTTGAAAATAGGAGAAAAATAATTTAAATAAAACTCTCTATTTTTCTCTCACTAGAAACTCTCTCTATTTGAGATTTGGGATACTTAAAAGTTTATGAGGAGATGCTTATTTATAGACCTTCATTAAGCGTTTTAAACGCGTTAAATACGCGTTTTGAACGCGTTAAATGGACTGGCACCAACTGCTTTTGTCAACAAAAGCAGCCACCAAATTTTGTTGACAATCTCCCACTTGAAGATTAGATTGATGATCAATCAATATTCACACCATTCTTTCTTCTTTGCCATCTTATGTTGCTCATGTCTCTATCAGGCCACTAGAGGATCGACACCAAACAAACTTGTCAGTATTGACTGCCTTTGTCATAAAATCTGCTAGGTTGTCTTTGGTATGAACTTTCTGCATATCCACAATTCATTCTTCCACTTTCTCACGAACGAAGTGGTACTGAACTCGAATGTGTTTCGTCTTTGAATGAAAAGCTGGATTCTTTGCCAGATGCAATGCACTCTGACGGTCACAAAACAGAGAAATCTTTTCCTATTTGTACCCGAGTTCTTCCATTATCATTTTCAACCAGACTGCTTCTTTACTAGCTTATGTAGCTGCTACATATTCTGTTTATGTTGTTGACGTAGCCACAACTGACTGCAGTTTTGAAACCCAGCTTACTGCTCCGCTAGCAAGAATAAACACATAACCTGTGGTGGATTTGCTTTTATCCAAATCACCTGCATAATTCGAGTCAACATATCCTCTGACAATAAAGTCTGATCCTCCATAACACAATGCAACATCTGAGGTCCCCTTAATGTATCTTAGGACCCTTTTTACAGAATTCAAATGCTCTCTACTAGGATTCACCATGTACCAACTAATCACTCCCACTGCATGTGCAATGTCTGGTCTTGTACAAATCATAGCGAACATAAGACTTCCCACTGTTGATGCATACGGTACTTGAGACATCTCCATCCTCTCTGCTTCACTGCTAGAACTCATACTTGAGGATAACTTGAAATTAACAGGAAGTGAGGTTGAAATTGGCTTACAATCTTGCATATTGAAGCGTCGCAAGATCTTCCTCAAATAATTCTTTTGACAAAGCTCAATCTTCCTATTATTTCTGTCTCAGTG
>CATKHJ010736521.1:0-12134 GCA_949750685.1 Vernicia montana
ATATATATTTATATATATATATATATTTGTGTTTGTATGTGCGCGCGCATCTTAATAAAAAAAAATAAAAGTGACAATTTGGAATAATCAATAATTTTATCTACATTAATTATCTAATTGTAAAAGTACACTTAATTAAGAACAATACATCTCCCCCTCAAAAAAAAAAAAATAATAATAATAATTAAGAACAATAAATCCACATTAATAACTTTGGTTGCCTTGAATCTTACTTTAAAAGTTAGTTTTTCAATAATAATTTAATATATGACCATCTAATTTGAGTAAATTACTAAGAAGAATATTAAATGGCTAGAATCTAACCAGCTACAACTATTATTAGAATAATGAAAAAATTAAGAAAATGAAAAATTAAGAAAATGAGCCTACAGTTTTGGGACGGGGAAAGCAATTATATATATATATATATATATATATATATATATGTATGTGTGTGTGTGTTTGTAAAAAAAATAAAAGTGGCAATTTGGAATAATCAATAATTTTATCTACATTAATTCTCTAATTGTAAAAGTACACATAATTAAGAACAATACATCTCCCCCTCAAAAAAAAAAATAATAATAAATAAGAACAATAAATCCACATTAATAACTTTGGTTGCCTTGAATCTTACTTTAAAAGTTAGTTTTTCAATAATAATTTAATATATGACCCATTTAATTTGAGTAAATTACTAAGGAGAATGTTAAATGGCTAGAATCTAACGAGCTAAAATTTTAAAAAACATGCATTTAATGTTTGTTCAAAACACATTAATAACTTATTAAGCAAAGCAAATAATCATAGTAACCTTACATTTAATTAGCAGAATATCACACTTAATTGGCGTCACTCTCTGCCAAAAAATTAGCACTCCTTTCTCAATATTTGCCTCCCAAAATTAATAAACAAACTCATAAATAATTGATATTTTCCATAGAAATAATCAGTTTCAAGAAATAGTTATTATTCATTAACATTGATTAACAATGTTGGAAATAAGATTTTTTGAGTAAATTATTTAATACATGACCCATCTAATTTGAGTAAATTATTAAGGATGATGCTAAATGGCTAGAATCTAGCCAGCTAGAATTTTAGAGGCATGCAATTAATGTTTGTTCAAAACACATTAATAACTGATTAAGCAAAGCAAATAACTATAATAACCTTACATTTAATTGGTGGTATATTACACTTAATTGGTGTCATTCTCTGCCAAAAAATTAGCGCTCCTTTCTCAATCATTCCCTCCCAAAATTAATAAACAAACTCATAAATAATTGATATTTTTCATAGAAATAATCAGTTTTGAGAAATAGTTATTATTCATTAACATTGATTAACAATGTTGGAAATAAGATTATTTGATTCTTATAAAAACCTTGAAAATAAATTTGATTTCACTCTTAAACAAAAACTATCCACAATTACAATTGGTTATTACTTAGATAATGGATAATGATAATGGAAGAAATTACAATGAGCATAGAGCTCATTTGATGGAAGAGATTTTTGGCTTTGGAGAAGAAGATAGTTTGTTTGATGGAGGTGAAGATGAAGGCGAAGGCGAAGATAATGAATCAAACTATGGTGAAGAAATACATCCACTAAACAATTTGGATGAATATATGAACATTGATCTAGATGAAGACTCTAATAACAATTTTGAAGCACACAATAATTTTAATGTCGAAGAGGGTCCTCTGCCACGTATTCTATTTAACAGTATTGACAGTCTCTTTAATGCTTATCAAGAGCATGCAAAAGCTTTAGGATTTAGTGTTTGCAAAAGAATAGGTCACAAAAAAAAATGGTGATATTAAGTATATTACGATCAGTTGTGACAGAGGCAAGAAAGTTAGATATGAGAAGTCTTCAAAGATGATAGATTGTCCTACAAGAGTAAATGCAATTAAGAAATACCCTGGAATTTGGATGGTTTCAAAAACAAACCAAAATCACAACCACGATTTGCAACTTGATATGTCCATTTTGATGTCTGCTCATTGGAAAATGATTATTAACATGAAGAGACAATTGGAAGCCAATGATATCGTAGGTATAAGACCGTGTAAGAATGTTAGAATGCTAGAAGTTCAAGCTAGTGGGCCAAATAATTTAAGATGTTTGCCTTAAGATTGCAAAAAATTTATTGAGAATAAGAGAAGGTTGAGACTTGGTGATGGAGATCCAGAGGCCATTTGCAAGTTGTTTCTTAGGATGTAACAAAAAGAGAAAGACTTTTTTCATTTGATGGACGTTAATGAAGAAGACAATCTAAAGAATGTGTTATGGATACATCCTCGGTCTAAAACTGCTTATGAAGAATTCCATGATGTTGTGAGTTTCGACACAACTTACCTTGTGAACATGTATAGAATGCCTTTTGCTACGATTGTAGGCATCAATTACCACAGCTGTAATACTCCAAACTCATGTAAGTTGTACAAGTTAAGATTATATGATTAATATAAGATAGACATTGAGCCAAGAGCTCAAGTTAGTGACGGATAAGTATGTTAGATCCTTGTAGTAGAAATGAGAACTTAAATTCATTGGCATAAAGAATGATTTATGGTGAGCAAGGAAGGAAAAACCTTAGAAAGAGTAATATTTTGGAGATTAAATCCTAAAATGTAATAGTTAGACTTTTTCCTAATTTAGGATTATATGAGATTATTAAGTGATTAGTAATAACAAGTAAAACAAGTATGATGGAATATAAATTATAGTCATATTGAAATGACTAAAGGTAAATAAAATAGATTATGACTTAATTGAATGGTAAAAAGTACTTGAATGAGAATGAAGTTGAGATTGAGGACTAAAAAGAAAATTATGAGATAATAGATAGCTAATTGACTTAGTTGACTTTAAAAAAAAAAAAAAGAGAAAATAATGGATAATTACATGGGAAAGTTGGCTAAGGATAGGATAAGGAATGAAGATAAAAAATGAAAAATAGAAAATGAAAAAGAAAAAGAAAAAGGAAAAGGAAAGAGGGAGGAAGTTTCCTAAACATATAAAAAAAAGAATTTTGCCTTTCTAAAAGAAAGAGAAGAGAAGAGATGGAGAGGGAAGAGTATAGGGGAAAGAGAGGAAGAATAAGAAGGCATTAACTTGAGGTAAGGAATTAAATCTTTAGTCTCTTGATTACTTGATTAAAGTTATATAAATTATATTTGGGTTGTTGGTTAGGGTTTTGGTTGAGAGGGAATTTTTGGACATATTTAGAGGAAGAATTAGAGAAAGTGAAAAACATAAAAGTTGTATATTTATATTCTTATATATGACATTAAAATTTCAGATCATTTGGAGTTAATTTGATAGGGTAAACTGATTACACAATACAGGCTGCCAAATAGAGTTTCTATTTAGGGCAGAATTATTTAGCTACTGTAATTAAATTAATTCAAGGGGTAAATAATCTTATTTTTTCACAAAATTTGGTATAGATATTAATATATATGTTATCTAGGTCTCATAAAAATTTAAAGTTAAAATAATATGATTTGATATGGTAAATAGGTAGCTAAAGTTATACTGCTCAGGCTGGATTTGGTAGTCTGTAATTAATTAACTTAATTGAGGACTTTAGAGGTAGAATTAGGCTTAACATAAAACATAACAAATGTTAATATATATGTATATAAAGTGTTCATGAAAGGAATTTGCAATTTAATGATCACAAAATTAGATATAAATAAATTAGTGAACAAGGGTCAGACTATCCCCTGCACAGGAGCAAAGCAGAATTTGGGAGCTCACTAAAAATTGTGTAGAGTTCAGAATGAGCTAATTTTTGGATATGTTCCTGTCTTATGTGTCTAAATTACAATTAAAAAAAGAATTATAGCAATTGGAGTAGTATAACTTAAGTTATGGTAGAAACAGTGTGACTGGGTCAGTAGAAATCCCATAAACTGAATTTAAGATTTAACATTTTGATATTGTTGCTTAGTACAATTAAACTTATTGTTGTGAACCCTTAATTTTGCATCTCAGTGTATGGTTGAACTTGACTAACCATTGGCGAAAGTGCGGCGGTAAAGCAGAAGAAGAAAAGCAGAAAACGGGCCTGAAAACTGGACTTGGGCCTGCGGGTCCCGCAGGGAGAGTCTGCGGTACCGCAGACCAAGCCTGCGGTTGCCGCAGGCTTCTACTGCGGCGCCGCAGGTGAGGTTTGCGGCAGCCAAGTGCTGTCGCAGGGTCCCCCTGCGGTACCGCAGGGGCCCTGTGCGGCAGCGCATTCTTGAGTTCGAATGCCACATCAGAAAAATGGAAAAACAGTCCCCCATCCCTTCTACTATATATTCATACACTTCAAGTCAATTAAAAACACACCTGGACTTGCTTGATCAACCAGTGATCTCAAAGCAAGCCTCAAAAACTCTTTTAGCTTGTTCCAAAAGGAAGGAACGAGTTCTCTAGTTCTAAAGTTTATTCTTTTATTTTTTATTCGCTTTGCTCCTTGCTTCTTGCTTTGCAAAGTGTGTGTGAGTCTTTTGTTTGAGGTCCGAGTTTCGCCTCCAGCTGAGAGAAGGTGGAATTAAGATCCGAAAAGCAGCTCCGTCCGTTCGTCCCCAAGCTTCGTAGGCGTAAGGTAAGCCTCAATCTCTTTCTTTTTTCCATTTTTTCTTTATTTGCTTTTATTTATTTATTTGCTTTGGGCTCCTTGCCTAATTCTTGTTCATCTACTCCATCATTTCATAATTGTTTTACTTAGGATAGTTAATTAAAATCTGATCTAATTAACTCAACTTGGTAAATTAATTAAAATTAATTAATCAATCAATCAACCCTCTCTAATTCAATCAATCGAAACATGATAAAAGGCTAAGACTAAACTAACCCATTCGCAAGAAGGAAGAACTGCGTGGGTTCTGATTCCCATTCGAAGGGATACGTAAGCATGCTTGGTCCAAGTATCGAATCTAATTAAAATCAACCAACTTCTCCCCTCATCACCTTCTTCACTTAAACTTAATTTCTTTTAGTTTATTATATTGATTTTATTTGTAATTTAGTTTTGGGGAATGTGTGATTTTCCTAGAATCCCATAAAGGCTAGAGGAAGTATCCCCTGATTTGGTTTCATTGTAATTTATTATTTGTTTATTACATTTATTTTGTACTTTATATTTGGAATGAATGAATGATCATGCATATTTTAATTGTTCATGCATTATACTTGTTCATGAAATTAATTTTAAGCTATTTAGTATTAAATATGCCAAACTAATCTTTATCTTCAAAATAAACCAAAAATCTAGTCCCCAAATCCTCTTTGGTAAATCGAGGGCTAGTGCACTTTTCCTTGGGATAAATAATTGGAGTCATTAATGGGTTTTTACCTTATATTTTTCCAAAATAAAAATAAAGTAAGGTGGCGACTCTAAATCAATTTTTCAAAAATCAATCAATCTGAGCTCGGGGGCTCCATCGTGAGTTCAAACCCAAATGAGCACTTCGATTCCTTTAGCGGATCGGATCGGTGCTCGGGCAAGGCCTCACACAATCTAAGGAAATTTTCAAATGAACCATATATAATAGTGTATCCTAAAAAGTACTAGAGCAATATAAACCAAATGTGCCAAATGAAACAAGTGTACCAAAATGAATGAAAAACAAAAAATGTGCCAAAGAACTACAATAAGAAAAAATCATTAAATAGCATAAGCTATAGCAAAGAAGGTTGGTCTGGAGTTTGATCATGTGTTTGGTAAGAGAGTTGATGATTAGATGGCATGGTGAATATGTCCTCCAGTAGAATGCCAACTGCTAAATCCCGTCTTATAGCATGAAAAGACTCCTTAAATGCCCTTTGAATAGACTCCATCTCATCTATACGCCTAGAGATAGAGGCATGTTGTTCATCCATGCACTTTTCAAGAGAATCAAATCGAGACTTAAGCTTACCTTCTGTGAGTGACAACTTGTCCATGACTTGGCAAAGCATAAAATTAGAAGAGATATCATCATGAGTTGCAGGTTGTGAGCTAGAATAATGCTCATGTCTTCTTTTTCACCTTAGTGGAATAGAACTCTCCATCGTTGTCTCAATTTCAGTATCCTCATCTTGCTCATCTTGATTTTCACTTTCATCTCCACTAGAAGCATCCTCCTTGAAATTCGAGGGACAAGTGAGCCTCAATTTCTTGGTCTCTTTATCCTTGATAACAATTTTCATATCTCAAAAGGTGGACATATAGAGCAAGTCCCTTGGTGTGATCTGAAGTACAAAGTCTTTGTCCGAAGGTTGAAGTAACTTGAAGTAATCTATAATTTTAGTAATGTACATCCTAAGAAGAATTTTCCCCGTAGTTTTATTGGCCATGTCCTTGAAAGAATCCGCAAACCATCAAGCGGAATAGAAAGGTTAGTACTTAACCAAGTACCATAATGCAAATAACTCTTTTCTACTAATAGTGTCATTGCTGTCACCTTTGGCAAAGATAGAATATGTGAGAAAGTAATGAGAGCCTTATCTTTCAATTTTGTAGCTTTAGAGAACTTTGCATCAAAAGATTTTAGACCTGTGTTCCCATCCTTCTGGAAAATCCGCCAAACCATCATTTTTCAAATGAAAAATTTATGTAAGTTCAGTCACAGTTAAGGTATGCTCTACCCTTTTGAAATTGAATTTTATAGTACCCGTAGTCCCTACCCTTAATGTTGTAAAGAATTCATAAACATAGTTTGCAAAGATATTCTCATGCATTCTAGCAAAATATATATCCCTAATGAAATCAATGTAATGTTTTGTTACAATCTCATGCAACCCTAACTTTTCCAAATCCTTAAGAGACAAAAGACGACCACCTACCAATTTTTTGCGATATTGAAGCATGTAAAACCTTGCTCTTAGTTCCCGAGTATGGAATGAGAGTCCAAAAGCTACCTTTACTGGCTCATTCCTTAATTCGGAGATTTTCCCAATGTCTATACCTTTTCCTTTCCTTTTTGAGCCATATGCTTGGATGTAAGCATGGTGAATGATTTCAAGTTGATTTGATTGGGACTCAAGTGAGTTTGGGTCGATTTTGGTGACAGAAAAATGGGTTTGGTGAGAGAGAATGACTTAGGATAACGAGGGTTATGTTTTAAAAAATAGATGGCGCTTTTTATATCGCAGACAAGTAACAGACGTTACATTTTGTAACGGCCATTACTTTATCCTAAGTCTAAAATTTTGAAAATTGGACATTAGAGGGTAATGAGGGTTACCATATCATAACTAGCGTTATCTTGAGGTAATGGTCGTTACTAATAGGTAACAAGCATTACTTTTGCCTCTGTCCAAAATTGCAAAATTTTGGTCTAGATGGTAACAGGAGTGACAAAATTGTAACGGGGTTACTCTGGGTTTTCACTTGTTTTGAGCAAATGGCTTGAAATTTTTTGCTTAGCTCACACAAACTTGGTCGTATGCTTATAGTTCATCATTTTGGCAAAAATTAATATGGATTGAAATTAAAGTCACATAAACTCATGGGATTTTCATCACTTACTTCTCAATCTTGGCAAAATTAACACAAGACAACCAACATATATATTTACCAGCATAACACATAATCTTCATTTTTTCATGTAATTTCAAGAGTTTTAATTATATCTAAATAGTGTTGATCATACTTAATTCTCTCCAGATGTAGAAGAATGCTTCCTTTTCCAAAGGCTTGGTGAAGATATCCGCCAATTGGTGTTTAGTATCCACAAATTTAAGTGCAATGTGACCTTTACTTACATGATCCCTAAGGAAATGATGCCTAATGTCTATATGCTTAGACCTTGAATGTTGAATGTGATTTTTAGAAAGATTTATGGCACTAGTATTGTCACATTTAATAGAAATTCTATGGAATAAATTTCCAAAATCCTCAAGTGGGGTTCTCATCTATAGAAGTTAAGTGCAACAGCTAGCGGATGCTACATACTCGGCTTCCGCGGTTGATAGTGCAACTGAGTTTTATTTTTTTAAAAATCATGAAACTAGCATGCTTCCTAGAAATTGACATGTACCACTAGTACTTTTCCTATCAATCTTGCATCCTCCATAATTTCCATTGGAGTAGCCAAATAAATCAAATAAGGATCCCTTAGGATACCACAACCCTAAGTTTGGTGTGTCCACAAGGTATCTCATGATTTTTTTGACTCCAGCAATGTGAGACTCTTTTGGATTAAATTAAAATTGAGCACATATGTAAACACTAAGCAATATATCGAGTCTAAATGTGGTTAAGTACAACAATGAACCTTTTATGCTTTTATAGAGCATTGAGTCAACAAATTTACCTTTATCATCAACCTCTACTTTGTTGAGGTGCTCATGGGAGTGAGTTGTTGATTTGTATTATCCATCCCAAACTTTTTGAGGAGCTCCTTAGTGTTTTTGGCTTGATTGATCAATGTACCATTCTCCAATTTTTTGATTTGTAGCCTTAAGAAGAAGTTGAGTTCACCATCATACTCATCTCAAATTCACCTTGCATAAAATGAAAAAAACTCCTTGTAAAGTAACTCATTAGTGTGAGGCCTCACCCGAGCACCTATGTCCGGTCCGCTAAGGAATCAAAAATGGTCTTTCAGGTCTGATCTCACGATTGAAAGCAGCTATCGCTTTATTTTTTGAATTGATTTGATTTTTGGAAAAGGATTCGGGAGTCGCAACCCTAATTTATTTAAATGAAAAAATTAAGAAAAAACCTAATTTGACTCCAATTCATTAATTTTTGATTAATTTGCCCAAAGATAAAATCATTTGCCTTTGAACCAAATTGAGTTCGGAGATTAGGTTTTTGATTCTAAATTTGACTCCTAAGTTTAATTTGATTTAAGAAATTGATTTCATGGATGATAGATATTAATGGCAATTTATGATCATAGCATAATTATAGGTGCATAGAGAATTGAAAGCGAGTAATTTAAACATCCATAAGTAAAGGAAAGTATTTCCTCTAGCCTTTTAAGAGTACTAGGAAAATCACATGATCGCTTCTTTAGTTCAAAATAATTAATTAACTAATTTCATTAATTAACTTACAAGAAAACATAAATTGATATTTACATTAGAAATAAAAGGGGAAAGGGATTAATAAAAAATTGGATTTGAGGCTTGGAGTTAAATTCCAAGCGTGCCCACGTAACCCATTGGATGAGGATCAAAATCCATGTAGTTCATTCCATTGTGAGGTGAAGGGATTTTAGTGATTTGTCAGATTGATTTGATTTGATTTCGGGAGATTTTGGAATTGATGAGAGAAGATGTTGTACCTTCTCTTAGAAGATTGTTTAGGGATTGATTTGATTTGATTTGAGGAGATTTTGGAGTTGGTGAGAGAAGATATTGTACATTCTCTTTGAGAGATTTTGAGTGGGCGGAGTATTTTTTCATATCGAAATTCTATTTTACTAGTCTCAAAATTCAAAAATCCTACTCAAGAAGAGTGTATTAAGTGAGATTAACCCAAGAAATAT
Organism: Vernicia montana; assembly: GCA_949750685.1. NCBI lineage: Eukaryota > Viridiplantae > Streptophyta > Magnoliopsida > Malpighiales > Euphorbiaceae > Vernicia > Vernicia montana. The sequence continues at coordinate 9,486 of CATKHJ010736521.1, forward strand.
TAAATTAATTGATTAATTACTCAAGGAGAATATTTAATTAATTAATTAACTAAGTGGATTAATTAATTCAAAGTGATTACTTAACTAAAAAAGATTAATTAATTAATTAACTAATTAATATGATTAATTAACTTAAAATTAATTAAAATCAAGGAGAAATTAATTACTTTAGGGGCTACTCAAAGAGATTATGAGAAACTAAATAGAGAGAGAGAGAGCAAATGGATAGCCATCTACAATTGCTTGAGGGGTGTTTTGAAATGGTGGGAGAAGTGGCCTATTTATAGGCAAAGTGAGGTGATGGTATTTTGGGGAAAGAAAATGTAAAAAGACTAAAAGGATGAAGTCAAAAGGGCTAAAAATAGGGCTGAAAATGAGTAAAAATGGAATTTCAGAGCAAGGGGGACCATCCGTCAAGATAGGCGGAGGATCCACTAGCCCTTTGCACAGATCTGCAGCCCCTAAATGCGGCCTCCGTGGAGGCTGGCGGCTCCGCCAAGCCATTGACTCTTGTCAGTGCATCAGTGCCGACACCTGAGGGAGACGACGGTGGCTGCCGGCCTTCTGGCTCGTCCGCCGAACTGTCCAACGGCCACCGCCATTACTGCCAGCGGATTCACGCAGTTAGGTGATGGATCCGCTGACTGTCCTAGCGGACATCCACGTGGCAGCCTCGGTTTCTGAGTTTTTAGGCTTCCGGGTCAGTTTTTGGTGCTTCCAAGTCAGTTTTCGGGGCTTTCAGGATTTTAAAAAATTACCGGTCAGTATCGGTGGATTCGAAATTAATTATCGGATAGTTTGACAGTCAGTTTTGAAAAAAAACTGGTCAATTTTGAAAATGTAAGTATCCTTATAGTATTATGCTTGAAAACCCATTTTTTTTGAGAGGCGCTGCCCCTTTGACCTCTGCCCGCTAACCGACTAGCAGGACCGCCCTATGCGTAGTGCACTAATCTTAGCAAGTATCAAGCTGCAACTGCATCGTAAGAGTGTAAAATTAAGGGTTCACAATTAGTAGCACTAAATATGATGTCATCAACATATATTTGAGCAATTAGAATGTCTTTCTTCACATGCGTTGAGAACAAAGTTGTGTCAACTTTTCTCTTAGAAAAACTATTTTTAAGGAGAAAGTTGCTCAACCTTTCATACTGTGAACCCTTAATTTTGCACCCTCTGGCATACAACCAAACCCTAGAGGCACCTAGGCTCGGTAAACAGACCTCTGGAAGCCGAAATCGCCAAAAATTACCAAAATCTCAAAAATTGAGAATCCGAGCCTTGGGACCCAGGACCCATCCATCAAGCCTCTAAATCATCCTTAGATTATCTGGGATTGAATACGGAGCGCAACGCAATTGAAATCGTGAAAAATGGAGTTGAAACGGGTCAAAATGATGAAAATCGGTGAAATCGGACCATAGTGACTGCACAGCCCCATTTTGGGACCGTACAGGCCCTATGCGGTTCAAAACTGGCTCTGTGCGGTCATAGTGTGTTCTGTGTGGTCACTCCAGCCTTCTTTGCAGTCCAGAATTAGTCCTGTGCGATTATAAAAGGCCCGTGTGCAGTTTTGCACTCCAATTTCGTGTTTCCCACATTGAAAAATGTGAAAACTGTTCCTAGCATCTCTTCCTATGTAAACTACCCCCCCAACTCATTTCCACACTCAGAGCTTGCTCACACATTCCTTAGTTTACTTGATTAACCTTTGCATCAAGTGAGTCATCCCCCTAAACTTGATCCGAAAGGAACGAGCTCCTCAATTTCTTTTATTTCTTGCTTTGCCATTGCTCCTTGCTTTGCAAAGCGAGATTGGGTTGCTGTCACGACCCGACTTTTGAGCCGCGATGATCCTAGGGCATGGGTACGCGTAAGGCCAAAGAAGAACCGTAAGAACCTTACAAATCAATTAACCATTCACATGCAATCTCCCAAGATCAGAACCAAACAACCATACTATCCTATATCCATTAATAACATTCAATATTTAAATACAATGTCATCTTCAATAGCTTAATGTTTAGAAAGCCCAAAAGAATATTACTAATACATTTACCATGAAGAATCTAACTTGAATCATTATCTATACAAAAAGAATAACAGTAAGAAATGAGCTTTTACATTTATCACTTGAGTTTCCGAGGGTAAAGAAGAACGCCTTGGAAACTAAACCGATAAACTATAGCTCACCTGAAAAATGAAATCACTAATGAGATAATGCAGTGAGTAAAGATTATACTACCATAACCTGTGAAGCTTGGTGATTTAAGGTCAATTTACAATAACGGTTCATGGTTCTTATCAATCAATATCAATAACCAATCGGTTCAATAATAACAAACGATTGGATTCAATAACAACAAATGGTAGGTTCAATATCAATAATCATTTAGTTCAAATTTAATAACCAATCGTTTCAATAACATCAATCGATTGGAGGCAATAACAATAACATATCAAGTTCAGCAGAATCATATCAGTACAGTAAGAGTATCAAGTAACTATGTCTTAACGTTCTTCATATAAATGGCATTATGCTCAAAGGCATTACCGAGAACTGAGGCATAAAACTTACTCATCATATCAATATCGAGGTAGAGGCTCATCTTTTCGGAGCATACCCTCATCTCTGCGCAAGATTGATCA
>CATKHJ010736538.1:0-36574 GCA_949750685.1 Vernicia montana
TGTGATAATTACAGCTGTCACATTGATAGTTTTGTTGTTTAGTGATTAATCAGGCTTACTACGGGTTCTGAAAGCCTTATGTTTTCCCGTTCCCTAGTGTCAGTCACGTGCCTTGAGGCTTGGGTCGTGACAAGTTCGTCCGGATCACTAGGTACTTGGCCGGGTTAGCAGGTTTTTTCCAAATCTAGACTCAAGTGATTTTAATTAGGACTGAGCACGGTTCGGGGGAATCCGGAAATTTGAAAATCTCCGAAATCGAACCGAACTTTGGAAATTTTCAAAATGGGATTTCCGGAACCGAATCGTAAGGAAAAATCTCCATACCGAACCGTTCCAATTTTTCGGGACGAAGATTCGGGTCTAATGAAACAGTTCGGTACGGAATGGGACAAAACAGAGATTTGGAGATTTTCTATTTCTATTTTCAATGTGTGTGTGTGTGTTTCTGAAACTAGAACCGATTGAATTTCCTTAAATGTGTTGCTAATTCAATATCAAAATGTGTGTTTATATATATATATATATATATATATATATATATATATATATATATATATATATATATATATATAAAGAACTCTTTAAATCGGTTCTAATTTCGGTTCTTCGGTTCGGTACGGTTCTCGGTATGGATAATTACTAATCTCTAGAACCGTATAAAAAAAAAATCGGAATGGTTCGATTTGAAGAAAGTCAAACGGTCAACGAATATTTTTCGATTCTGGATATTTTTTGTTTGGATTTTCGATACGATTTAGTATATCTAAATCCCGTGCTTAGCCCTAATTTTAATAATTAATTATGTCCGATTTATAAATGGATTCTCAATTTTTTTAATTGAATTGACCGGATGGGTCGGATTTAACTACCTTGATAATAATAATAAAAACACCAACGTCAAAGGTTGGACAACACTGGACAGCTGAAGAAGTGCTTACTGGCTGCTACTGCCTCCTGCCTAACTAATTTTACCAACTCATTTTACACGTCAACCTTCCAGGCGGATGTTAGCATCTGTCACCATTCAAACACCAATTTTTTTTAAGGAAAAAAAAAACCAATTATTTTTTAATTTTTAAAATTTGACTTAATTAATAAATTTATTTATATTTTTTATAAATAAATTAAATAATTCTTAAAATTTTAATTTCATGAATAATGTTATCGGAAAATTATTTCTGGATAAACTTATGGTTTATGATTTTTATTCTTTATGAAGAAAAGAGAAAAAGTTAAAGATGAAATTAGTGTAGAAAATAAAAAATATTAATTTTACTTTTGACTAGATAAAATATTTTTAATTTGTAATGCTTTAGCATTTGATCTTTCTTAATGAATTTTATTATCCTTTTCAAAAAAAAAAAAAGATAAAATATTTTTTATAAAAAATAAATTAAAATAAAATACTTTTGCCTAAATAGCTTAAAAATATTTAAATTGTTTAATAAAAAAACGGATTTATTAATTAAATCAAACTCTAGGGACTAAATGGTAAAGTTTCCAATTAATAATTAAACAACTAATTAAAAATATACTCCTTAGGGCTTCCTCTCTGCACAAGTGTACAAAAAAAAAAATTATCCTCCTCTCCTAATTTTGTGAACTCGTCGGACCTCTCCTGGTCTAATCGGAGCTCCATTTCCGGCCACCGTCAAGTACTCTTTCTCTCTTTCTCTATATAATATTTGCATAGGTGGGTAGCTATTGTTTCTCAATTTGGAGGTGTTACAGCTATTGGTTAGTGGTGTTCTTCTTCGTTTTGATTTCAAGCTCTGGTTTTTGGGTTATGGTGGACTAAAAATTCTCTTTCTAATTCAAGCAGGTAAAATTCTGGTATAAAAAGATTCGAACTTTGGTCAATTATGGTGAAATCTGCTAAGTCCCACCTCGATGAAGAAGATGAACCTGACGATTATGACTCCTCCTCTTACAGAGGTGTGTGTGTGTGTGTATATATATATATATATATAATTTAAATTATTTATGTATATATAAGAACTGGGTTGAGTTTAAATTATGTTTTTTTTTTTTTATTGGGAAATTTTGATTTTTTTAATTTATAGGGGAAGTAGCGAAAGTAGATGGTAAGAGCAGTGAACAGAAGGTGAATACACACAGGTCTAAGCATTCAGAGACAGAGCAGCGTAGAAGGAGCAAGATTAATGAGAGGTCTAAGCTTAATTATATTTATGACCTTTTTTTTTTACATGGAAAAATGATATGGAAATGTGTAGTATATAGTAAAATGTTTTGGTTGAATTATTTGTAGTATATTGAAATTTTTGTTTTAATGCCTAATGTGGGATTGTGAGTGCAGTGGTGAAGAGAAATTAGAGAAGTGAGTGGATTCAAAATGGTAGGAGAAAAGAAGAGGAGAAGTACATGAAACTGTAATGGGGAATGATGAAGTATTGAAGTGAAAAAATAATTTAGAATCGCAGTCGGATTTAATTACAACTAATTGCAATTAAAATGCAAAAGTTGATTTAAGAATATTTTGATTTTAAAGATGTTTAAAGTATGCTTATTCGTTAGATGGAAAATGGATACAGAAAGAGGATTAATGCAGCCAGCCTGATTAGTTTAGACTTGAATTGAGTTTTCTATCAAATTATCTCTGTTTGAACTGGCTAGTATCATGACCACGATTTGCTCACAACAGAATTTGATTACTTAATGTTTATAATGTTTTAGCAATTAGTTCTTCATCTTATTTACTATAATATCATTTTTCAGTAATCCTTCTTGATTCTGAGCAATGATATTTGTGTTATGGCAGTATGAGAATCTTGTATTTGATTATCATGGTGTCACACTTTAATTCTCTTATTTACTTTCTTAGATGTTTATTGACAATCAATTCAATTCAATACCATAGGATGGTTTTTTGCTCATCCATGAACATTACTTGTGAGACAGGTTCCAGATTTTGAGAGATCTTATACCTCAAAATGATCAGAAAAGAGACAAAGCTTCGTTCTTGTTAGAGGTGTGCCCATCAATTGTTCTCTTGACTCTTAGTCATGTTTCAGTTTTAAAATTCTGTCAGTTGAAAAAAAAGTTCTTAATTTTTTTAATGGAATGAATAAAAAAATTGCACAATCATATGCAGGTAATAGAGTACATTCAGTTTTTACAGGAAAAGTTACAGATGTATGAGGGTTCATACCAAGGTTGGGGTCAGGAGCCGACAAAATTGACGCCCTGGGTAAAAAATTCAATCCATGATGTGTGCATGTGAATTTATACTGTAGTACTTTGAATTGCTTTTGCCTAACATTTAGTTTTTCTTGTATTTTGAATTGCTTATGCTTCATGCTACTGCAGTCCCTTGTAATTTGTGAAGTAACTTTCTTGCAAACTTCTCTACATGGGAAATAACATTTATATATTATGCATTGATGTTGGGGATATCTCTGCTTGGGAATAAAAGTGCCAAGTTTGGTTGGGAACATCTTGTTTGGTGGGTGCCAAAGAGGAATATCAAATGGAAGATGCAGCAACTAGGTTGTTAAACTTGAACTTCCTATTGGCACTTTATTTTATTTATCCTCTCATGAATATTCCAAATAAAGCGCCACCCCCCTTGCTAAATAGACACGTAATTTCAACCTAGGGTAAGAAAGAAGAAAACTTGCTGAATTTTGAAATTTAAGTCTGCCTCTTTCTTTAGCATTTGAAGGATATATGAGAAAATTTCTATATATATGAATGCCTGAGTGCATGAATGTGGGTTTTTCCCTTGTAGGCAGGAGATGGATTTATTTTGTTGGTTATGAAGAAAATGCATCTAATCAAGACTTCATGAACTATAAAAATGTTTGTTACTCAAGTTCACTAATTTGGAGTCATAGTATTTACTTATTTATTAGCTATTGTATGCTTTCATGTTCATGTTTTCTAATATGTGGAATGTTGACTAACAAAATTTCTGAATGTGCAAATAAATTATTTTTCCTGTTTTGTTTGTTTTTCTAATTATCAATGTCTTGGGTGGAAGTAGTTCTAAGATGGTGACCTCATGTTGCACCCCACATTTTAAGCCAAACTAGTTTGGATTAAGGTTTATTTGAGTTGTGTTGAGAATCGGTTTCTTGGGTGTTAGGTTTTGTGATAAATGATCTGTTCATGATATTTTCAAAGGATATACCCACAACTTATGCACTTCATGTGGGATTTCTTTTAATCTCTGGCTTTCAATCTTTGGAATGTTGATAATACGTCCTCTCTTTTACAATCTGGCCCCAAATGAAGTTTAGGACCTTGAAATGAAATGGGGATTCACTTTCCTTTGAACTTACAAACTTGCATGTGCATGAACATATGCTTGTTTATAGCCTTGAAAGACAAGCATATTAATATAGTGGCATACACTTTTGAATGAAATTTTGTGCTCGATCATTATTTCTGAATGGAACTTTAGCATTTTTTTTTTTTTTAATTTACATTTGCATTGAGGTAGTGGGTCATCTAATAATGAGCTTGTGTAGAATTTCAAGTGATTTATATAGGGTTTTAAATAACAGGTAATGGAAACGACTATGGTGTTGTGGAGTTGGTTTGAATCATACTGAATCGGCCACTGTTGTTGTGAATTTTTGAAGCCTTTTGCAAAGCACTCAAATCATCAGTAAACAAGAATTAAATAAAATATAAGTTCACAAAGGAATTTAATAAAATATGCAAGATATTAAGTTAATAATTGGACGAAACATGAGAAATGGTTTTTTCTCATGTTTCGTCTACGGTTTGAGGCAATTGGCAAATCACCCATAAAAGAATGGAAAATAACGTAACAGTGGGCTAAAATTCTGTTTCAAAACAGCTGAAATATTATGAAATGCCTGTTATTCAAAACCTGGAATTTATAGATCATAAGAGCTAATGCAATTAATATTTGAGTCAAAAGACAATATTTGAGACTAAGTACTATTGCATTTGACAATTCATATTTATAGGCTAATGCATCAACTGCAGTCACATCCATTTATTGTACTTAGAGTGCTAATAATTTTCTTTTTGGATTTCAAAAACATTGGTTCTAGAATTTCAAGTTTTATGTTATTATTAGGAATGTTTTCTTATGTAGGATTAGGTGTCTTCTTTCGTATTGTGCCTGTGGCTGTGCCTTGTGCACAGGCTCAAGGACCCCTTTGTGCCTTGGTACACCTTGCGGCTTAATGCTTTTGTCTTTGACATGCAAAATACATTACTATGAGATCTGTGAAATAGAATTGTATAATATTTGCCAATGGGTTTTTCAATTTGTGCAATTATGATGGGAAAATTATAAATCTTTCATGGACCATTTTTATGGGATCAATCAAGTAGTTCTCCGATAATGTCAAGGGACTATATTAAAAACAGAGAGAAAGCATTGGTGTTCTTTTTCTATATTGATGATCTTTTTGGCATGGATCCCAATGTGACTTTTCATATATGGTTGTGGGGAATATTTCTTCCTACAGTTTTCTTTTATATGAGCCTTATTGAAGATTTATAATTTGTTTGAAACAGAAAAATCGCCAACTGTCTGTAGAAAGTCTATTGGATCACTCTCCAGTATTGAAGAATGGTTCTGCTCATGAGACCACTGCCATTCTCACAAATGTACATAACTCAATCGAATCTGACCTGGGCAACACTGCAGTCCCCTTCAACGTGCAAATGCAGCCAAATATGTTTGCTTCTATTGGGAGGGGTAGTGTTACCACTCAGTGTGTGCAGGAATCTGTTTCCGATGCTGAGAATATGGCATACCAACTTCAATCCCAACAATGGCATGTTGGACCATGTGCTACTGAATCTGCTGCTCCAAATAATACATTGAATGGACAAGAGGAGCCAGTGAGTGAAACTGGGTCAGTTAACATCTCAAATACATATTCTCAAGGGTGAGCATCTGCATTGACTTTATGAAAAATCTGTTGCTTTAATTGTCAATCCTAGTTGCTAACCATGCAAATTTCTTGTACGGTTGTACCATAATTTATTTACTGGTATGTTTGTAGAGAAGAAAGCATGTTTACTGTATTTGGGGGTAAATTATACTAATAATTAAACTTTGCATGAATTTTTGTTTTAGTTTCTAAACTTTAATTTGGACCAATCTTCTCACATGACTTCTCAACTCATTTCAATCGAACCACTTTTGACTAGAATCAGGCCAAAAAGACATCGAAAATCTGTCGTGAAATCCATTTCAGATTATTTTAGTTATAATGGATCCACCAGACAGCTCTGTCTCTCCCCTCCAGTGCTCTCTCTGTTTTATCTTATGTACATAAATTAGAAGAAAGCAACAATAGTTGTTCCATTCTTTACAATTCCTTAATCAATAAATCCTAACTGCTTATCAATAATAATGACAACTTCTTGGATTGATTTGAACCTTGAGAGAGGACTTAGTATGGTGGTCCAATGGGATTAAAATAATTTGACATCAATTCCAAGCCAGATTTCAAATGGCCTTTTGGCCTTAATCCGTTAGAATGACTGGATCTGATCAATTGGGAGGTTTGATGATGAGTTGATTCGATTAAAGTTTAGTGACCAAAATGAAAAATGAGTATAGGGGGCTATTTATATATTTACATGCTTTGTTATGCCATGGCCTTTGCCATTAAAGGATTTTATCTTGATTGTAGCAGAAACTGACATGGTCATTGCATATTTGTAGTGCGCTTGTTCCACTAAAGATCTGAAACCTATGCCAGCTGGAAATTAGGAATAACAACTTATGGTCTTCTGACTAGGGTTTGGTGCAAGCATTTGTGATAATGTGTTTATGCTTAGAACTTAATCAAAGTGGTGCATTCATTTTTGTGTGTTGCTTGTTAAGAATGTCTCACTTTTTATTTGGGAGTGCTCTTAGCAAGTAATGGTGTTCTGCTCTCAAAATCTCTTACCCTTGAGCTATTACTGAGGATTCCTATAATGAACTCCTTGTAGAAAAGGATATTATATGTACTCTTACAGAGTGGAATGGTGATATTCAACAGGCTACTGGACACTCTGACCCAAGCACTGCGATCTTCGGGTGTGGATTTGTCTCAAACAAACATCTCAGTGCAGATTGATGTTGCCAAACGGGTTGCAGCATCGAGTTCAAAGGTTTGTCAGTGATTCTGAACTAATAATTTGGAGGCCTTTTTGCTGCTATAATTTTGAACAACTATGACTAGATATTTGCCTTTTTGGTGCCTATTCTTAGATGGCAACTGTTTTTTTTTCCCCAAAATTTCCAGTTCCTTCTCCTTTTATTTCTCTCTCCTCATTATCCTTCTATGTTTTGCATTATTCATCCAGGATCAAGAAAACCCATTTTTGAACTATCAAATGATGGAAGACTGTGATCAGGCTCGTAAGAGACCAAGAACAGAAAAAAACTAGTGTATTATTATGGTTTTCATTTTCACCCATCTGATTTCTTCATTTGGTTCCGATTTTGTAATGGTGCTGTTTTTTTCCGTCATGCTGTGGTTTACAGACAGCTGATGCTAGATCAATTGTACATGTTTATGTGCTTTGTTTGCCTGGTTGGATGGGATGGAATCTTCTTGGGCGAGGCAGAGAGAGAGAAAGGAAAAAAAGAAATTAAAAGTGTGATATATTCTTTTGCTGGCAGCTCTCATATAGAGGCTTCCATGCACATAATGAGAAGCTGCTTTATATCTTTCAATGGTTTTATATCTCACATGAAGTTTCTTTCCTTGCCCTTTTGATTATGCATTCTTAGGAATGGCAATACTGCCCTAAAGTTTCTTTAGCTACCAAGTTTTACTCTCTTTGCAGTTGTTTTGGGTAAGTTTTGGTCCTTGGAGCTGTTCTGCAGGTTAATTTTGCCCTTGATCCTTGGGTTTATAGTAGTGTTGAGTTCTGTACAATTTACAGTTCAGGTTTTTTGAGGTTCATGCATTTTCATAGATGGGTAACAAGATAAAACTTCAACTTGTTAAGATCTCGTGTACGAGTAGAAAATTCTGGGTTAATTTAGCCTATTCTGTAGTTTTTTTTTTATGTAAAAATTAAATATCAATTTACTAAAAAGAAAAATATCAGTAGTTAACTCAATCACAGTGTCTCTCTTAGCTTGGAAATAAATCTTAATTCTGAGTCTTCTTCCTCAATATTTAAGGGGAACAAAAAGAAGAAGAAGAAGAAATTCAGCAAGTTCATTGGTAGCATATTATGGTGAAATACCTTAGCAGTTTGACATGTGGCATTAGCAATTTACAAATACCATGGGGTGAAAATTTTCCCTTTTTTCCCCCAAAAGGCTGATTTTTATAATTTGAATTTATGATCTTCAAATAATAAATAAGCAATCCTAACCTTACATCAAGGCTCTTGATTTTGCTTTTAGAACCAATTAAAATTTATTTAATTATTATATTGAAATTCAAAGTTTAATTATTATATGGAAAATTGACAGTGCATACACACTTATTTAGTTAAAAAAAAAAAAAAAAAAACTCTTCTAAGTTCTCTACATTTGACATTAGTGACAATTTCAAGGATTAAATGATAATAAATATATTAGAATTGGAATAACATTTACGGCCATAGTGATTTAAGCATGAAATAGAATCATTATGGGGTTTAACATAAGAGAGTGAATCTATTTTAGTATTATATATTGAATTGAACAAGTGCATTGCCTAATCACTTTACCAACAACTTCGTTTTTATTTTATAGGCAATGAGTGATTTAGTGTTTGAAAAAAAAAAAATTGAAACAGCCAACCCACTTATTTTAGTAAGCAGCGGTTGTGTAGTGCGAAAGCTAAGTTTTCCAAGTGCCAGAATAATGAAGGCACTATCCCTAGTGGATTTGGGAGCCATCCATTTATGAGCAAACCCAAGTTTCTTACTTTCTTTATCAACAACTCACTTTTCTTGGATCACCCACAACAAAAATCAACATTTTCTTGGATCAGTAAATATGCTCTCACTCTCTCTCTTGGATCACTCGCCATTAACTCTATTTTCTTTCCAATTAACAGATTTTTTTTTTTTTTCTTCTCTCTTCATTACTTTTTTTTAATTTAATTTATTATCCTAAATGTATTTATACACTTATATAATATATAAATATGTAGAATTCACTTGAAATTTTGAAAAATGAATTTCATATAAATGTGTGACTACTTTCACTAACCTCAGAATGTATTGGTTTATTTCCTCTCTCCCTCTCTCTCAACTTAAACCCAAGATATATATAATCCAATAAGAACCTTCTTGGGAATATGAGTTATGACTAGAATAGATTAATAGAAAATGAAATTGTCAAGTCGTTTGAGTACATATTGGGCAATAGTTTTGAACTACACCATTATGTGTGATCCCATTTTTTTTATTGGGATTATTGAATGGGTTAAGTAAAATGAATACTTTAATGCACTTTACATAATAAAATAAGTAATAGCATTAGTGACAAGATAACTAATGTAGGAAATACATGCTTAGTCTCCTAACCACTTAGAATGATTATGCACATCATGAGAACTCTATTACCAAACCACTGGCCTAGAAGAAATCCTTATCTATTTGGGTTTTTTGTTTTGAAGAAGCAACAACCATGGCATCTGAATAATAATAATAATATCTTAAGTATCAAGATGTAATTTGGCTGCATTTGTTTAAGGACATAAAGGTTGTTTATGTAAGCAAGACAAATGGTACAGCTATGCAAAATTATAAATATAAAAAGTTCTATGAGGTATTCTGGGTTTACCTCAACTGTCAACTGCCTATTTGTGAATGATATATGTACTCAGTAAGAGAGACTTTTTTTATAGTTACCATTTATTTATATCCCATATTCAACTAACAGCAGGAAAGAAGAAGAGAAGTGCAAATGTTCATTACATATTTGATGCTGAAAAATCATGAAAATAAAGGAAATGAGGAGAAGGAAATCATAATATATCCCAAAATCTGCTCATCTGGGAAAATTTTCCATTATCCTTCTTTACAATCCAGTCAACTTGAAATTAGCCCTCGACAATGGCGTATTTTTCCACTATACACATTTTGGTTATTCAAAATAAATATAAGTATTCTGGTGATGCTGTTGAAGAGGAGCCAGGCTGAGGCCCTTGGTTCTTCCAAAGCTCAATTTGACAAGCAGAATGAAATCCTCTGTACTTAAGCCTCCATGTGATAAATTACACGGTTTTCCTTTGATAAATATGTATAGGCACCAAATATAAGGATGACCATCTCCTTGGCATGACTAGGTTCATGTACTGCTCAATGGTTCATCTAACAGTTGCAAACATTCATGTGGATTGGCATAGAAATAATCTTCTTCCTTTGGTTTATCTAGTACGACAACTCGTGTCTTTGGATTCCCCATTCGATCAGCATGAACTTCCTTTAGAGTAGTAGAGAACTCATCCCAACTCAATGATCCCTTGTCGTATTGATCTATTAAACTGACTAGAAGCTTTCTGTCCAATGAGATAGTCTTCTTGAATCCTAAAAATCTGAGTCAATGAAACACAATAAACAACACCTTAGACTGACATTTCTATTTTTGTATGAAATTTGAAAGTACTAAATGATTTAGCATCAACAAGGCCTCTTTCATCATCCAAAGGATATGGATAAATGATTTTCAATTGCTTAGTTGGTTGAGAGCTAGCAACCCCTCCATTTTGCAGATTGTTCCAAAAAAACAGCAGGGGAAATCTATGCTTCGCAAGATTTGTGACAAAAGAAATTTGTTTGAGATAGTTCATTTTTATTAGCAACATCATTCAATTGGTCAATCCTGATACAAAAAGCACTATCAATTGAGAATGTGGATAAAATAGAAAAGCAATGCATCACCTGCGATGGCCTTCAACAACTTTAGCCATATTGCCATCATACGTAGGAACAAATATGTCACCCTCCAGAGATACAAGATAATCCAATGCTGCCATTTGCGATGAGTGGTTCTGGAAAAACTTCAAGTCTGATGGTTCCAAAAGAGTCTCTTTCCTAACCTGCTTCATATTAAGGTGCGTTATTTTTTAGTAAATTCCATATGCAAATGTAAAAAGGTGCTACTTTATTCTACCTACCAAATTAGGGAAGGTTGCTGCCAAAGTCTGCATTCTTTTTTCCCCACCGTATATTTCTCCAGCAGCAATATAAATTTGAACATTATGATCAATGCCCAGTGCGCTTAATACAAGAGCTGTTTCCTTGGGTGTCAAAGGACAGAGACCTTCTTTCCTCTTCATTTCAGAATTTATAACTTTTTCCTTCCACCAGGGATAAGCATATCTAACAATGTGAAAAATGCTACAGTTAATTATAGGTTATGTTTCAAATTAGCTCATATTAATCAAAACAATAAAGTATGAATTACCTCATTCTTGTCAGTTCCTCGATCTCTTCACTGTTGCAACCTTGAGTGCAGCCAGAAAAAGCCAACATATCCATTTCATATCTGAGATGAAGGACCAAGAAAGGGCCTTTCTCCCTTAACATCTTGACAACCCTTCTACCCAACTCCTCTATCTGTGGTGTAAATCTCAGAGCATTAAAATTTACACGGCAGCGCAGCTTTTGAATTTCAAGAGGTAATCCATTATTAGCAAGACGAGCATCAGTTTTATTCAAATGGACAACTTTGTACTTTTGCACCAAAGGTAGAATCTGTTGGCAAACACTTCAGAAAATTAGTTGCATTAGTCCAAAAATATATCATAAGAAAAGGGAAAGGAAAAGGCTAATGGTTGCTTTACAATTGTAGCAAACTAACCTGATGGAGGTAGTAAGATATGTTTGACCAACTAATTGGTGGTAATGAGTAGAACATCCCCAATTCAACTCGTCTTTTGAGCCTTGGCGGTAGCTCTTTCAATATTCGGACCTCATCTCTCAAGGAAGTGATGAAATGATGAACATCAAATATGTCTTGGAACTCACTGCCTCATAAAGAATGATAATATAAATTGAAGGCACTTCTGAATTGAATTGGGGCACTATGAAATGAGAGATTGATGAGACTACAGATAAACTAGCATACCTTGGGTCATTCCAAAATGAGGTTTTATCCAACTCTGGGACAATAAGAGTTACATTTAGATATCTAGCAATAGCAACCATGTCACATATCTGCAATGATAAGACCCAGAACTAACAATTAGTCAAAACTAGTGATAGCAAACAAGAAAAGGCCACATAAAATTAAAGCAACTTCAATATTGATAATGGTTGTGGTAAAAGTAGTTATAAACTCACTGCTGCTCGCATTTGGTTGAGTCCTCCATTGCAGGAAACCATAAGATACCCATTATTCTTATAAATCCCTGCAAGCAACAATTACCAGATTAAGAACAATTACCATAAGATACCCATTATTCTTATGAACCACAAACAGTAATATAATTAGAAGACAAAGTAAAAGAATTAGGCATGTAGCAAATTTTGATCACATAACTTCATTTATTTTCTTTACTAGTGCAAAATGAATCCACCAAAATGAATGTCAGAGACTTTATATAATTCACATCAATTCTCAAAAATAACTACTAAAAACAACCCCAAAAAAAAAAAGGAATCAATAAAATCTTGAACTCACTCTTTGGAGGAAAAACAACTTTGGCAGGAACAGAAGATAGCTCAACATCAAGATGACTAAAACAAGAAGGCCAACCCTTCAATAATCTCGGCCCCCACAGCTCCCCCAGTGCCATCAATTGAACCACACAAGTCCAAAGCAAAGCAGTTGTAATTGCCCTTAAAATCCATAGCTTCATTGGAGACCTTGAAACCATTGAATTCTTCAACTTGTCAACCTTCCCATCTCCCAAAAGCTTCACTTTCACCTCCCACTCTTTAACAGAGTTCTCTGGCTTCCACATTTTTAACATTTGTCCCTCTAATTTACCAAACCCACTCAAACAACTACAACCCTTTAAAGAACAGATACACAAGATTCAACCAGAATAGGCCACTTGATCTGTTGTACCAAAATTCAGTGAAGCTCAAAAAAGATTTAATAATGCTATCTCTACAGGAGACAATGAGATTCTTTAATCCTGATTAAGATAATTAAGAACGCTTTGGAACTCTAAAAACCTTCCTTGTTTCTATAAATTTAACCATTAAAATAATCAAAACAACAGCTTCATATTCTCATTAGTTTAATCTCTAAAAAGACCTAATCTTGTCACTTTACACAGCTCCAAAACAACAGCTAGAGAATATCTAAACAAAACCCAGAAATAATTTGCAAGAATTTTTGCTAAATCTTGACAAAAAAGCACAATTTGAGACTCAATTGGTATTGACAAACCTATCAAGAAAAAAAATTGTGTTCTCTCGTATTATAATGGGTTAAACTCGAAAGAAAAGTTAAGTTCAGAAAAGAAAGACTAGAAAGTGGAGACTTAACTGTTCTTGGTTTTCCGACGAGATTCCGGCTAACTAGTCGGAAAATCACAGAGAAAGAGAGGGGGAGAGAGCAAACGTTTTAATAGTAGCTGAATCGTACGAGAGCCAGCCTCTAATTAAGGCGCGTGTGTTGTATGCAATTTTCACTGCCACGTAAATTTTTTTACCTGTACCATTTTTAGAAAAGGACTTTAAAAAAAAAATTATTTTTCTGTTTTATTTTGTTCTTTTTAAAATTATATAAACCATCAATCCATCCATTGTACATAATTCAGTTTATTACTTAATAAAAGAAATTAGTTAATTTTTTTATAATAAAAAAAAGAAATTTGTTAATTTCAATTATTATTATAAATTTTATAATATTATAAAGAAATTCAAATTTTGAGTCTAATTTTATTTCTAAATTAAGATTTTTACTTAATACAAAAGCTTATCCCAATATTTGAATTTTTTTTGGGCAAAATAAAAAAAAAAGAATATTTGAATTTTTTTATTTGCCAAATTTAGCTTAAAAAATATAATTTTTATAATGATTGGCAATAAAATTTTTAAGTTTTATCAAATCTAAGTTGGATCAAATTGAAAAATAAAATTTATATTTAAATTTGAATTTGAATAATTTTCTATTCAAGATGTAAAGTTATGAAGAGTATTAGTATTAACATGAAAAACTTTTAAAATTTTGTTCCAACAATGGCATTTCAAAAAAACACATATTTATTTATATTGTTTATTTTGAAAATTATTCAAATTAGAGTGGTATTATTTCTCTTTTTTATATTTAAATTAGAGTTTCAATCAATGACGGAGTTAGGCAGCCGAGGGGATTATGACCCATAACCTCTAAAATATAAAAATATTTAGATATAAAATTATAAAAATTTAGTCATATATTATATTTAACCTCTTTTATTTTAAGTAATTTTTTTTAAATATATAAAATTTGATTTAATTATATATACTATTTTAATATAAATTATGATTTAAAAAATTTAATTTTTTATAAAAAAAATTTATAACTTTGTCACTTGTTTTAATTAAGTTTACTAATTACTAATAAGTGGGTGAGGGGTATGTATAGTGATGTGGCTTAAGGTCAAATTTTCAATTTCATTTTCATTTGATGTGTATGTATAGTGATGTGGCTTAACGTCAAATTTTCAATTTCATTTTCATTTGATGTGGCATTTTGGATAATTTTCCATGGATGTCACATACGTAAATATTTACTTTAGCTTTTGTGATTGATATTGTTTTCCACAAAAATAAATTAAAATATTTAATTTAATATTTGACATATGGAATTACTATATATGTCTCTTTATTTATTTATTTTTTTTTTTTTTTTGCTTTCAAAGAATGTTTTATTTTTAAAAATAATTACTAACATTATCACTTAATGTGATAATAAAAATATTTACATACATTTTTTTACACTAAAAACTTGCAAAAGTTTGAGTTGAAAAAAAAAATTCAAATTCAAATAACACTAATTTGTGTGAAAAAATTTAGTCTTTCTCTTTTAAATTTTTTTAATATAACTAAAAAGAAAAATGATTGATACACATTATTAATTAACATTGACTAGATATCCTCCAATGAATTTTGTTTCGTTGAATGTCTATTTAATAATGTAAGAAAATAAATAAATAAGAATTTAATTCTTAGGAACAAATATTAATTTGTTTTTATTAGAAATATGGCTAAATAGTATGTATTTTGATAATTTTAGATAATACATTTGTGTATTTTTTTTTAATAATAATAATATATAGTTAAAGACTTCGTCAATATGCTAAAAAAAATAATTATATTGTATTTAATTAAATTAAAATTTTTGACATTGAAAAAGTAGTGTGCAATTGCCAATTGTCAATTACTCCTTAATTTACTACACATTGAGAACATTTTAATAATTAAATAATACTGAGATATATATTATTTCAATATCACTATAAAAGAGATTGAGAAAAATGTATTTACTATTTACCACTTTACAATTACCACTTTTTTTTTTTTTTTTTTTTTTTTTTTTGCCAAATTACAATCACCACTTTGATGAAAGATAAGAAGGAAGGAGGCATCACCATTATTTCATATATGATATGCTTCTTTTTAATCTTTTTGTCTTGCTAGTGAATTTAATTAATTAGATTGTGGACATATAAATACAATTAATTTAAATAATGAGTTTATCAATATCAATATTAAATAAATAAGGATATTTTAGTAAAATACTATCTAAATTACTCTTCTAAAATGAAAATGTGCCTATAATTTGAAACGTTTATTATAAAAGTTTGTCTATTAATTTAAGACGGAGAGAGTATAATATAATATCTTTTATGCAATTATCAATAGTAAAAAGAGAGAGAAAAAGAAACATAGTATTATTTTAATTTATATGTATAATTAGAGGAGATAAATATACATATTTATTAATATTGAAAGGCTTAATTAATATAAGTTATATAGATTTGTTACTTTTAATTTTTCAATTAATAACACTTTGTATTTATTATTTTTAATTTACAATAACACCTTATATTTATTACTTTCAATTTAGTAAACTTAATTATTTACTTTTTTACATTAATTAAAACATAGCAAATTATATAAATAATCTCAAAATGCTATTAAAAAATATAAATAGAAAGCTCATCAAAGAGAGAGCTTCCAACTTTCTCTTAGCTTTGACCTTAATATATATATATATATATATATATCATTGCTTTTTTTTCATAGAAAAAAAAATTAACAAGCTATAATAGGTTAATTTTTTTAGATCATATTAAATACTTCTCCTGTTCACGATAATAATCTTTTTTACAAATTCTTATTATAAAGATCAAAATTTAAAAATAGCATTTCAATTTTTATAAAAATTACGAGTTTTGTATTATAAAAATCGCTCATTTATAAGAGAATCGAAATATAATTTTAACTTTATTTCTTATCCTTTCATATTTACTCATAATTAAAAGAGAATCAAACATAGGTTATTTTATTAAAATGATAGATATATTTATTATCAAAATAAATCTATAAATTTACGGAAATGATTTATTTCTCTTTTTATTAAAAAAAAATAATAAAATGGTATATAATCCGATAGTGAGAAGATATTGATTCTCCCCCTCTCAAAAGGGAATTTCACCTAAATTACAAGAAAAGTACCAAACAAGAAAGTGGTACAAAATACCTAACCCATACAATTAATCCATCATAAATCTTCGCAAGATTAGCCAATCTTGTCAAGTGGAGGGGTGTCTATGTCCTCTTATTGGTTATTGCTATACAAGGCAAATTTTGATACCATTGAGAAACATTAATTTATGAGATCTTTTGATTTTAATAATATGTAATAATAAATTGTAGGATATAAGAATTAGCGTGTTTTTTTAAAATTATCATGATTTTAAAGTGTGTACATGTTTCTTCTTTATTCCTATATGTGTATTTATACTATTTAGAAAAAAAATGTAATAATAAATTGATGCAAAATACTCCCTCCGTCCCAAATTGATAAGTACAATTAACTTTTCACATGAATTAAGAATTAAAAATTAATTTAGTTAAAATCATTAATTTTAAATTTTTTTCTAAAAGTACTATTGCAGTAACTCATAACCCAAAAATATTAATTTCTTGGAACCCAACTATTGTATTAGTGGATATTAATTAATATATTTTTGAAAATATAAATACAACTAATTTAAATAATGAATTTATTAATATCAATATTAAATAAATAAAGATATTTTAGTAAAATATTATCTAAACTACTATTCTAAAATAGAAATATACATATAATTTAAAACGCCCATTATAAAAAATTTATTTATCAATTTGAGACGAAGGGAGTAGTTGACATATCTAAATATAAACCTGTTTTGCTCATTAGCCAAACTTTGAAAAATCTTACACATTAGTGATTCAACTCCATTATATAACATGTCATGTTTTATATTGTCACCAACAATTAATTACTTCATTAATTGTATTTGCATGTATTCCCTTTATCCTTTATTCCTTAATAGATGACATTTTGATGATTTAATTTTGTTTCATATTATTTGACGTTTTCTTTTTTTTAATGTACATTAATTTTTTTTCAAATTATACCCGTATTTATTTTTTTTCCATATTAGTTAGAACTTCTCTTGAAGTATTTGAATTTTAAGAGTAATACAGTCAATTTAGCTATGTAGTAATAATTATTTAACATATTATTAATTTTTGTGCAAAAACTTTAAACGACATATATTTAGTAACGGAATGAGTATAATATAATTTAGAGCACTGCTATTTAGATCAATTTGATTCATATCAAAAGCATTTAATGCAAAATTTAGGTTGTGTTATTACTAATATGCCCTTTACATAAAATGGAGGTAATTTTTTTTTATTTTTTATTTTTTTATTATGTTAGGCGCCAATTAGCAGATTCTTTCATTCCATTAAGCCATAATTAGTGAAAGAATAAGTTGATTTATATTCGCATGAAATATTAAAATGCATTTATATTAAAGATAACACATTTGCATGCATACTCATTAATTAATTGACCAACCATTTCTTATACAATTTTAAACCGCAAAAGTCATAAACTCATAAAATAATATTTCTTATGTGTTTTTTATTTAATAATAAATAAAAATATAATATTTTATCAATTTAAATATTTCCATAATTATGCTATTAAAAAAAATGTCATATTTTCAAATTCAAATGATTTTTGATATTATAATTAAATTATAAAATTAAAATTTTTAAAAAAATTATGAAATTTAAATACATTATTTTTTGCTTGATAATAAACAGAAATTTAGTAGCTTTACAACTGGATATTATGGAAGAATCAACCTCTTAAAAAAATAAAATTACTGAAAAATATTGAAAAAATAATTGTACAAATAAAAGATGTCAAAATTATAAAAGGTTGATGTATGGGTGAGCATGGATCGGTTAACCAAATCGTTACTCATTTTCAGTATCCAAACCAGTTACAATGGTTAACTAATAAATCGGTTAACCAATTTTTTGGTTAAATGCAATGGTTATCCACGGTAAAACATAATATTATAAACACAAAAATCTAGTATTATTATTTTTATATAAAACATAATCATAAACTCAAAACTATTAGTCAATCAAACCTTAGCCAATTTACTATTTTAACCTTTACATACCTATATATTTCGAATATATGATCGAGTCAAGCTTAATCTTAAAAATTGAAAATCAATCGAGCTCGAATTTGTCCTGCCATTTTAAGGATACCTAAACCCGAACCAACTTAAAGTTTATAAACCCAAATTTGTCCCAAAATCCATTTAAAAATACACTTACACTACTTGTACGGTTGTATCCGTCCCAAACTCTATTAGTATTATCCTTATGCTACCCGAACTCACCTAAACTCTTTTTTTTTCAATTCAAATATATATATATATATATATATATATATCAAAGATAAAAATAGCAATTAAATTTAATGAAAATGTATTAATGCATATAAAAATAGCACTTAAACTAATAAAACAATATATATTAATGCAAATAAAAAGTAGGAATTAACTCCACTACCATCCCTACCTAAAACTATTTGACTTGACTTGATTCTATTTAATTACACCTCTAGAATGGGGTGGAGTTAAGAGTTTAGAATTGAGGATTATTTAAGCGATAACAATTAATCAAGGTTGTCGTGGCTATAAGCAAGAAACTTAAAATTTCAAATAAAGATTAAGAGTGAACCCAATGAATAGAATACCCACCATTTAAGGGCATCCAAACCCGACACATGTATTAAAATTAATACTCGTATCTATTCCAAGCCTTATAAATTATTATCTTTATCTGTTATATTAAAGTCAGATAGGGGTGGGTATCGAAATGATTGGCCTGACTACCATCCTTAATTGTGCATGCAATGAAATATAAATTGGATTGTGCAATTCTTAAATTATATTGCAGCTGATTATAAGAAAATTACATCACAATTAAAATAACACTAATTATTTTGAAATGAACTAAAATTCTTAAATTGTATAAATTGAAGGGAGTAATGGTTAATTTTTTTAAATATAAGGGGTAAATGTTAATTCTTAACAAACTCAGAGGGTAATTATTAATTTTTTTAAAACAAATCATCAAGGGGTAATTTTAAATTTTTAACAAAATTATTAGGCCAATTTTAAATTTAATAAAAAAAATTAAGGGGATATCTTTAATTGTAATCAAAACTTAGGGAGTTACTAAATTATTTTGCCAAAATTAATCAAATATTTTAAAAATTTTAAACAATAATGAGGCACAATTCTAATAGCCAAAACTAATTTTTTTAAAAAATTATTTGTTACTAATGCATTGGAATTCATAATAAAATTAATTAATATGTTATCAAATGAGAAAGAGAATGAAATTCAAAATTCATTCTTTGAAATGCTGCATCTTTAATTGAAAAGACAGAGAATGCTATTATTGTACTTTTACATTGCATCACATAAAGAAATTACTTATATTGCCCTTTTTGATATGGATCAATTTGATCAACAAGCTTTATTTTAATAGTAGTACATTTTTAAACTGGATAATAAATTCAGAACCCCTTATTCCTTTAATGCTAGAAAATACTCCATTCATTTCACAATAACTGTCGTTTTATAAAAAAAAATTTATTTCAAATTATTTATTATTTTAAGAGTTCAATGCAGTATTTATTAGCTTTTTTTCAACTTTACCCTCATTTCAATTCTAATATTTCATATATTTTTTGTTATTTGGTGAGAGAAAATAAGAGTATATTTGTTCATATTAATTAAAATTAAAACTATTTAATAGCTTTTTTAATATGTATGCATCATCCTAAAATGATAATTATTATGAAACGGAAGGAGTAATAATTAATTAATTAATTTTTTCAAGCCCCAATATGCTCATACCTTTGATTTTGAAAGATCCCATCCCAGTTATTTTGGGATTTTATAGAACTTCTTCTTGTAATGGGATTAGAAAAGTATATAGATGTGAAGTTTCAATCAATTGAGATTGTCTTAATGACTACGTACATATGAAATAATAATTAGTCATTTAAAATAATTTGATATTTAGAATTTGACAATTGACACCATACTTATTTTTTTTAATTATATTTTATATTTAAAATTCAAATTCAAATTTATTTTCATTCGAAATACACTTATACACTTAAATTTATTTATTTTATTATATTTTATACTTAAAATATTTAGTAATTTATCTTATTTCATATAGGTATGAACTATAGAAATATCATAATTATTATTGATTAATTAATTAAGAGATAGGACACAAATGAACAAGAAGACTGGACAAAAATTTAACTATAAAAAGAGGTGTTAAGAGAGACAGACAACGTTTGGCAATGCCAAATTGGCCTTCTATTTTTATGTAATAAATGAATTAATAATTAATTTTTTTTAATAATTAAGAATTAAGAATTAAATTGTGATTATGTAACATAATTAAATAATATTGCTTTTGGACTTTGCAACTGTGACAAAAAGGCCGTGAATCCGTGATTGATATTTGTCATATGCAGATCAGTTGAAGAAGGTTTTTGCAAATAACATGGAAATAGAATGTGTTATTCAATTATTATTTGGAAATATGGAAATGAAAATAAGAAAGAAAATAATCTTATTTTCTACCTTTTGTGGACCCAAACTTATTTTCCTTTCTCACTTTTTTTTTTTTTTTTTTTTTTTTTTTTTTTTTTTTGTCTTTATATTTCTTTACTATCTATACACTTTTGGGATAAGGTAAAATTATTTATTTTTTTCTTTATATATTTTCCTCTCTTATGTAATATAATACTACTTTATTTATTACTTTTTAGATCAAAATAATATTGTAAGTTACATAAAAATAATAATTCTTTCTTTTGATAATTCTTGTTAAATTAATGAAAACTGCTACTATGTTGATAAATATAAAATTCAAATAAAAGTAAAGAAACTAATTTTCTTTTACATAATAAGAAATAACTTTTACTTTTAACATTTTTCATTAAATTGATGATAATTTTTTGTGATTTGAGGCACTCAAACTTGAAATCTCTTATTTTTCATACTGTTAAAAAGAATGAGAAAATCAATCATATTACACCTGATTGACAATCCTATACGTCAATAATTAATCACAACAGTTAAATTACATAGCTGCAATATTCAATTTATATGTGGAACGATTATTTTGTTTCCTTAAAAAAAATGAAATAGTAAAAAATTTCAACCATTAGTCTCCCATATTGTAAGACATATCATCAAATTAATAATTCAATAACATTAACCATTTTAAGTAAAATTTTAAATTAAAATATAAAAAGGAATTAAGTTAATAGCCTAAGTTGAGTTATTGTTTTGTAATCTATGATATGTAGCATTTAACCCTAACAATTTAATTGAAATGTAAAAATTAAAAAAAAAAAAAAAGGAAAAGGAATAATAAGTAGGCCTAACCACGAGCCAGAACCAACCCTAAACTGGGATTGGCCCGTCAGTTTAAGGCCGGTTCCTTAATCGATAGTTCAGGGCCAGTTTAAGGGTTTGGGCCTATTTCAGTTCAAACATTTTTTTTTAATAGATAACTCAAATTAAAAAAATGAGAAATTTGAAAAAATAAAAAAAATGATAATGGTATTGGTAGTATAAGAATTAATTGATGTAGAAATTAATTAAGAAATTAAAAAAATAATTAATTAAGGAATTAAAGGAAATTAGAGTGATAGTAAAAGAATATAAATTGAGAATAAAATTTATGAAGAAATAATAATTGAAAGAAATTTGAGAGATTTAAGAGAATGTATAAATTTGAGAGTTTGAGATAATGAAATAAATAATAAATTAGAAGCTATTTATAGAAGAATTAAAATAAATAAAAAATATTTTTTATTTTTTATTTTTTCTGATTCGGAACCAGACCAAAACTATGAATTTTGATCTGATTCATTGAGGAAAGGACCCTTAACCGGCCCTTCCTCGACAAGGTTCAAGGCTGGTTGGTCAGGTCTAATAATAAGTACATGTCCACTGAGTTTGCTGCCTGATCATAAGGAGTACTCATTAGTTTCTGAATCCAATAATGGACATGGAAGAAGAAAGCTTTATAAACAAGGAAGTGAAAATGGAAAATTCATTTTTAACTCATTGATTGGTGCAATAAGTGAAATGTATTGATACTTTTCAGTACTTGAAAATTGAGAAGATTCAGATCTGAAATTGGTGAAATTTGAGAGGCTCTGCCAATGACTTAAATTGCTTTCTTAACTCTCACATGTGCCCTTCTGTTCCCTTTCTAACATTTTACATTCAACTACAGTTTCTATTGATAAGGAATCATTCTATTCACAAGCTGTCACCCCCAAGAAACTTTATTTTATATATATATATAAAAAATGTTAGTTAACGTAAATTATATAAAAAAAAAAATTGACGCAAATCAATATAATTTGAACATATTATACAGTAAAAAATAAATAATAAATAAAAAAATTTAACACAAATTATTATTTATTTCTTACTGTATGATGTGTTTAAATTATATTGATTTGGGTTAAATTTTTTTTTTTATATAATTTATGTTAGTTAATATATATATATATAGAGCTTTTATATTCCACACCTACCAAGGTAAACTTATGCTTATCATAGTGTTGAAAAAAAAAAAAAAAAAAAAGTAGGAAAGAAGTTTGATCGAAAAGAAAGAGAGGGCTTGGGTCATGTCGGAAATATAAATTCCCTACCCAATTTTTTAACTTTCTCATACAGCATGGAATTCATATTCATAGAATTAATTTGATTGAAAAGGGAGGATCTAACCCAATTGGTAAAATTGTTTCTTTAGTGATACGTAAGTTACAAATTTTAAGTGTAAAAACAGTTTTTTTCTATAAAAAATGTTAAAAAAAAAAAAACTCTATATTATTGGGTCATATAAAAATATAAGAAAAAGACTGCATATTACTGCATTTATCTTGTTATAATTTTCACACTAGTCTCAAATTTGGTGTCACTTCTTATATGGGTTAGAGTAGAAAATATAATACTAATTAATCGAAGTTTAATTAAAAAAAAATAATACAATGAGGTATTGAAAGAAGAAGGGGGGAAAAAACACAAGTTGAACTGACATACAAGCACAAGAATTTGGGAATGTGTAATGGACGGCTGTCACAAAATTTGTTCTACCCTTTTACAAATTCATTAATGTGATTCATTTTAAATCTAATTAAATTTTCTTATTTCTTATTTATAATTGTTTCAAATTTGAATAATAATGCATGCTACTCTAACTTACACAAATCTATTTAATTTTTTTTTTTTTTTTACAGATTCAACTAATATTTTCTATAATTTATAATTAACAATCTTATTCTTTAAATACTTAGTTCAATATATATATATATATATATATATATATATATATATATATATATATTCTAAGGAGGACTTCAAATCGAGAAGATTATATGCCAATTAGGCGTAATCTAATTGATTTTTTCATATCCTTTAAAGGTATGGAAAGTGGAAGGTTTTAAATTTGAGTCTCTCAAACTATAAAAAGTTGTCACTAATTTAGTAAAAAATGTTAAAGGGGTTGATTACCCCCTATTATGTAGCTTATTTCAATCTATTGGACTTCCATTGTATAAAAAAAACCGAGAAGATTACATTAAAAAAGAGTCATCTTTCTAACTCAAGAGACCCCAACATTGTCATCCCTAAGATTAGGGCTGCATAAAAATTAACCAAACCGAATTGATTCAATTCAATCCAAACTAAAAATCATGATTTAGATTGTTTCATAGTTGATTACAGTTTTAAAGTTTTTATAAACCGAATTTTTGATTTGGTTTTGATTTAAAAAAATAAAAATTCAGTTAAATCGAACTGAACCAATAATATAATAAAACTATGCATTTTTTAGATAAGTACTTTATTAATATGCAAATTATTCTTTAAATTTTTTAGAACTTAAAGATATCTATTGAATTTTTATATTTTAGAGATTTTTTATGTTGTTATTTTGATCTCTAGTAACTTTTTGGAGAATATTTCATTCTAATTTATTATTATTATGTTATATAATTTCAAGTACACAACTTGAAATTTGTTTTGTTTTATGTTTTGTTTTTTTTTTATAGTATTAATAAGGTTGATTGTTATCTAGTAATATGATTTTATTTTAATATTTGTTAAATTTCTATGATCTATTCAAATTTTTATTTTATTTATTTTTTACTTTTGTCAAACCGACCAAATCGACTATCCAAACCGAATTCAAATAGTTTTGGTTTATATATTTTTTAGTATTACTTGGTTTGGTTAAGAGTTGAAGTATTTAAAAATTAACTTTATTGGTTTGGTTAGAAACATTTACTCTAAACCGATCAAACCGAACCATGAACACCCCTACCTAAGATTATGGGGACAACACATCCAGGAATTTCCTCTAGCTTTATGTAAACCAAGCTCACATGAGAGAGCTAAATTTGCAAGAGACTCTACCACCTTGTTGCCTTCCCTAAAAATATGCTTAAACTCAAGGTAAATTACACTCATCGTCCTTCAATAATTGACTAACACATATTGTCGTCCCTCAATTTAATTTTGTTACGATAATATCACTAACATTATAGTAACCGTTTCATGAATGTCTCTTATGTTAATTTTCGTTAATTTCCTAATGGAAAGCTGACTAGGATGCTACATAAGCTATTTTTAATTTTAAAAATGTCATGTTAGTGATCCAGGTGTATTTTTCTCTCTCACTCACGCGACTCACCTTAACCCCCCCCCCCCCCCCTCTCTCTCTCTCTCTAGTTCATACCCACTCCCCTCTTTCTCACCCATGTTTCTCTCTCTAACAAATCAAATCAAAACCCACAAAACCCAATTGATTCAAACTCTAACTAGTAGCATCTATAGGGGGTTCCTCAACCATTTCCATTGGTTCTTCATCTTGTTTTTAATTGACCATAGCATATGTAGGAGGTCGTTACAAAAGAGAGGATGTATTCAATTTATTATAAAAACACTACTGTCTTATCTTTTGGCCGCTGTTGATCGTGAGGCAAAGCTTTGGCCACTAGTTCATGTCAATGGAGGTTGTAGGTAGCTCATGAAGGCTAACGGTGGTAGAGCACGGGTTTGGATCTGCGTAAAGCTCACTAGATTCATGAGAATCGAGCCTAAGCTAGCTGTGAAAGATGATGGGCTTTGCAGGGTTTGCGAGCTTGGTTTGTTCAGCAATGATGGTGGACTCTTTGGCCACTGGATCACGTCAATTGAAGTCCCGAGGGGGCTCGTGGAGCCCGACAATGGTGGAACTCAGGTCCAGATCTGCATGAAACTTGCCAGACTTGTGAGAATCGATGGTGATCGATCTGTATAACTAATCTGCAAGTCTGAATCTACGTGAAGATCGCCAGATCTGTGTGAGGCTTACAAGGTTTAAGCCTTGGGTCTTGCGATGCTGACGGGGCATGGGGATGATGATGGTCTTCTCGGTGATGATGGTGAAGCTTGGTCGGAGTGAAGAAGAGAAAATTTCAAGCTAATTTTCTCTCTTTTTTTTTTCAAATCGATTTTTTTTCATTAAATGAGTAATTGACAGTGATGCATTTGTTGATGTGTTTCTCATCTTCTTTATGTTCTTCGATTTCTCTCCCAATTTGTCTATGAATATAAGATAAAAGAAAGTAATACATGTATGTGTATATTGGGTTGAGTTCTGGGAAATAAGATGACATTGTTTTTTTTTTTTTTTTAATTTTTTAATTTATGAAGCAATGATGATTGATAAAGAGATGGATTTTATTTATTTATTTATATATCTATTTTACTGTCATTTCATGATGAAATGGAAACCATTTTGGTTTTGGAGATGGATTTAGGTCTGGATTTGAGTTGGGATAAGGTGATTAAGAGAAGAAGACGATGATAAAGAAGGTTTGACAAAGAGAGAGAGAGTGAGCTAGTACGCGCATAGGAATGGAGAGAAATATTACATTTGAGTGGGCTGACATGACATATTTTAAAATAAAAAATAGGTGATGTGGCATTCACATAAGCGTTCCGTTAAGAGAACAAACGAAAAATGGGATGAGGGACATTATTGTTATAATTGATATAACGTCAATGATATTTTTGCTACAAAAATTAGGGGTGTCAAAACATGTTGGTGGGTCGTGTTCGTGTCGGGTTGATATACTCAGGTAACACGATTAGAGTCAACACGAATACGACCCATTTATTAATCGTGTCACCCTAACACGACACGAAAATTAAACGGGTTACACGAATACGACATGTGTAATCCGTTTATTTAATTGGGTCATATATGGGTCATGAACCCGACACAACCCATTTAACCTATATAATATTTATAACCTGAAAAATGTAATATATTTATTACATAAATTAACTGTATTATTATCCATAAATCAAATTATGATTAAAATTGTAAATTCATTAAATATTTCATATTTCATATATTTTTCAAACATTCAAGCAAGTACCATCAAATAAATTTAAATAAAATTTTATTTATTTTTTATTTTTTTGTCATTTTATTTTTTTATTAATTTTGTTTGTCTATTCTAATACAATATAAATGACTATTTTAACCCTTAATATTACTAAAAAATATACAGGCTATAAATGGGTTGGATTGGATTGACACTATCCAACACGACACATGAAATTAAACAGGTTATAATGGGTTAGCGTGTCAACCCGTTACACGACTCGTTTAAGCAGTGTCATAAACGGGTCAACCCGTTTACTGACACGGACCTGCTAAAGCTCAACCCTAATACGGAAATTTTTCGTATTTGGCAAATTAAGTTAACGTGTCATGATCATTTTTGACACCCTTAACAAAAATTAATTGAGGAGCGATAATATACATCAGTCAATAGGTGAGGGACGATGGATGTAATTAACTCCTTAAACTTAACATTCCACGATCTTTTTGTTTAAATCCCTCTTTTTGTTTAATATAATATACTAAATTAATTAGTACTCTTATAATAAAATATTTAATTATACTATAGAATTAAAATAACAACTTAGATTTAAGAATTAATCTCATATAACTTTAAAATTAATATTTACCTTAGCCAACGAGGCCTTAACCATTTGGTTAAGGTTGAGACCTTTGGTCCCAAGTTTGAAATCGACTATTATAAGCAGTTGTTAAAATCGGATCGAAAGTTGAACCAATCTCTTTGTCAGTTTGCAGTGGCCGGTTCGATCAGTTTAATTTAATTGATTTGTCTTTTTTCTTTTTTTCAATTTTTTTTAAAATTTTATTAAGCTCAAAACAGCGTAATTTTAGGCAAACTCCGGTCCGACCAGATTAACGGCTTTTTAGTTCGGATTGATATTTTTCGATTCACAAATCATTTGATTTTTTGTAACTTAAAAATCAAATTAGTGACTGGTTTCCTATTTAACCGGTCTGATTGATCGATCCGATCCGATTTTAACAACACTGATTACAAGCGAGTATTTAAGTTTGTTTTCTGCCTAAATTAGATTTGTTTGATTTCGTTTCCTAACTAGATTGCATTGTAATATCTAAAAAAAATCAATATTTACGTTTAAATTTTAATTTTAATTCCATATTTTTCTACAAAAACCCATTGACATAAGCATCAATTATTGGATCTTCCTTGTTATAATGGACCTTTTTCTATATGGGCTAAGCCCACCAATTAAACCAAATGGGTTTCAAATTAACAATAGACCCATTGGTATTATTAGGGTTTTAGTCTTTTGCAAGAACAAAGATCTTCAATTTCCTCTTCAAAAATCAAGATTTTGGTAATATTAATATACTGAAAAAAAAACCCTAGGATTTCTTTAGGGTTTTTGATATATTTGTTCTAAATTGTTAATTGGTGTGGGGATTGAAGAATGAGGAAGCTAAAAGAGCATGAGAAAAGGATACTGAAGAAGGTAAATTTCTTGGAATGGAAGAGAGAAGACAACCACAGAGAAGGCAACGTTATGCACCGTTACCACATAGTCGATCGAGACGACTACAAGAAGTATTATTCATATTCTTTTTTCAAATTCTTGAATTGGGTTTGTTTGTTTCTAATTTCTATAATGATTTTGATTTTTTTTTTTGGTGAAAACAGGTATTCGAGTTTGTGCCGGATGGTGCAGAAGTTGGTCAATATATTGAAGCAGATGGATCCCAGAGACCCTTTTAGAGTTGAGATGACAGATATGCTTTTGGAGAAGCTGTGAGCTCTTTTTTTTTTTTTTTTTTTTAATTAAATGATATTTTTTTGTAAAAATGAAATATTGTTAATTTGTGGTATCATTTGGTTGGAGGTTGATAGTAGGGAGTAATGGTTTGCATTACACATTTTAAGATAGTTAGTATTTTAAACCATTTGATATTCATTAAGAATTTACCATTTTTTATCTAAACTCAAAGCACCTGGATGTTCTTTACTTAATTCATGTACATATCCCCATATTTTTCCACTAAGAAAGCTTCTGTAGAGCTTTTAGAGATCCCTCTTTGTCAACACCAATAAATAGACAAAGATCAGCTCATCTGATTATGTGATGTTACTATGCTGATTCTCACTAGTCAGTACTGGTTATTTTTATAAACCCTATTTGAACGTTTATGAGCTTACAATTTTTAGGGTTTAGCTGATTTTCTTGGCTTCTTTGTTTGTATTGCTTCAATCTCAATGCTAGTGAGGGTAATGTTTTTGCAATTTCAAAAGTGTCTTGTGCATTTTTATGCAGTTTCTTTTAAGATGAGTAGCCAATTGCTGTTGTCTTTTTTTTTTTTTTTTTGGCTGTATGGAATATTTTCAATTTAACTCTCTAATAGTGTAATGGCTCCAAAGCAGTTAGTATCATATAGCTATTTTTGATATATGACATAACTTCCCTAGCAGTTAATAAGTATTAAAAAGAAAATCAGTCTTCTAGTACTTTGATTAAAGTTGGCATTGCCTGATTGCGCTTTGAATATGTGATCAATGTCCATATTAGAGTTGGTCCTAAGATTTGTATGTATAAACACAGTTAGAGTTGGTTCTGAAGGTTGTATGGTATAAAACAAGGTGACCGAAGCTTGAAATATTTGACTACAACTATCTTTATATGATTTGGGTTTGCAAAGAATATTGAAATTGGTTTTCATCTAATTTAGGGACAGATAGATAGTGGGGCCAACGCTCCCCAAAGTTAAAATTTATGGGTAGGTTGGTTAACTATGGTAATTTTTTAAATGGGCTCCTCTAAATTAAATATATCCCAATCTTGTTAAGGCAAACATCAAATTTACAAATTTTGTTACCATTTTTTCTTTTAATTCTTCAATGTATTAAGAAAATAATACAAGGCAATTTCAAAATATTGTTCATATGTATTCTCACAATACAATTCACCCTAAGTTAAGTGAATTCAAATAAATGATCGTAGTAAACTCTTCGATTCATGAATGTGAAACCTAAAAGATACGGAATAAAGTATTATTTCTTAAGAAATTTTGTCAAAGTGTGCCTTATAAGTATTATTTTCACTTTTGATACTTAATACTTCTATGTTTTATTCAATTAGCATGGTTTTTAATCCTTTTAATATGATTTTTTGCTTAGATATCTGTTATATAACTATAGTCTGTGTATAAACTTAATTTGTTTTAAGTATACTACTTATTAATTATGTTATAAAATGTTTACTAAAATTTTTTGCCTGCCCAGAGTTATAGCCCTGATTCTGTCCTTGATCTAATTGTTCTTTCTCTTTCCTCTTTGTGCATGTAATGATTCTTGTTATTATTAAGTAGTTTGACATATTGGTTACTTCTTTGTGAATGGCAGCTATAACATGGGAGTAATACCAAGCAGGAAAAGCTTGGCTGTGTGTGATCGCTTATCAGTGTCGTCTTTTTGCAGGTTGGCAAATACCTTCTTTCTTACACACCACATGCACTCTTTGATGCACATGAACATGCACGGCCACAACCGCATCCACATCCACATCCACCTGGTTGCATGCACCTAGGGGTGTAACTGAGCCTAGTCGAGTTGAAACAGTGCTAAGCTTTAGTTCGACTTGATTAAAAAACTCAAGGCTTGAAACTCAACTCGAGCTCGATCGAGTTCTCATTTTGAAGCTTGAACTCGACTCGAACAGATACTCAAACTCGACTCAATTAGGCTCAATTGTCATTAAAAATTATTTATGTATTTATTAATATTAAAAATGAAGCTAGAAAAAACTCGAATTAGCTCAAGCTCGAGCTCGAATGAGTAAATTAATATATATAATATAAAATATATTTAAAATTATATAAAATCTCAATACTCGATTAGGTTTGCGAGCCACTCGAGTTAAGTATTATAATACTCGAACTCGGCTTGACTCATTTCTCGAACTGCTTGAGCTCAAGCACAACTTGATTAATTTGAGTATTTTACAAGTCAAACTTGAGTAGCTCACGAGTAGATTGACTCATTTATACCCCTACATGCACCATTAGTAGTGCTATTTCGTAGCTATGGTGTAAACAACGATTATTTCTTCTGGCTAGTTTCAATTTAGGTTCTTCATAGATTGATTGAATTTTTTTCCCCTTGTATTCCTTGTTTAAACATGTTCAATCTGTAACTCTGTTCATGCCAAAGCCCTTGCTTTTCTTTTTGGTTTGCTACAAACTTTTTTCATAAATGTTATCCCTTTGATTACAGAAGAAGGCTTTCTACTGTTTTGGCACGACTGAAGTTTGCTGAGCATTTGAAAGAAGCCATCACATACATTGAGCAGGGTCACATTCGAGTTGGTCCAGATACAGTTACTGACCCAGCATTCCTGGTGACTAGGAATATGGAAGACTTTGTCACTTGGGTAGATACATCCAAGATAAAGAGAAAGGTGCTTCAGTACAATGATAAGTTGGATGACTATGATGCAATGAATTGAAGAGAGTTTCGAGGTTTTCCTTTTTTTTTTTTTTTTTTTCTTTTCTCTCTCTGTCTGGGTACTGGTTAATGGTATAAGAGAAAATATTGGTTTTGTTCAAGCATAATGTAGAAATGCTGTTGAGATGTGTAGAGGCAATATTATTCTGCAGCTAAGAGCTGTCCACAAGAATGGGTTGCAGTTACAAGTGCCATTAATTTTGTAATCTTATGGATAAATCTATACTCTTCTGCTTTTCAAGATATATTGATTTTATTCTGATTACCATGCACCAAAATTTCTGTTCTATGATTTAGCGTAAAGTTTCATTTGCACAATTTATTTATTTTTAGTTTTGATTTATAATAGCTAGCACGCTAGCTTACTATAATGGAAAAACCAAATCAATGACAAAGGAGAATGGTCTGAATAATTGTGACAAAAACTAATAAAAAGTATGCAATTAACTAGACATTATAAATTCTACTAACTCATTCAAGGAGTTAAAGAAGAACCCCCTTTCTGTAGACTAAGTTCAGCCTTATGTTTCAAGTCCATTGCCCTTTGCCTCGTCTCTGCCCCTTCCTCGTCTGCCATTAGGCTTCGAACAGCTTGCTCTATCTCTCCTCGCTCCAATCCATTCTCCAATTCCAAGCCTACTCTCCATACATGGCTAACGTATCTTGCAATAACCCTTTGATCCCCAAAACATGGTCTGCGTATCATTGGAACTCCCTTCAGATATACTCTCTATTGTTGAATTCCATCCACAATGGCTCCAAAACCCACCAACTGCAGCATGTGCTAAGACTTCCTTTTGCGGCGCCCATTTCACAATGCAACCTCTTTCTCCAACAGCTTCTCTGAATCCATCAGGCAATATCTCAATCCATTTCGAACCCCAAATTGACCCAACCCTAACCACCCACAAGAATGGCTGCTTGCTGTTGGCAAGCCCCCAGGCCATTTCAGCTAGCTCATTTTCATCAATGATAGCGATGCTTCCCAAGCTTACATAGATGACTCTGTTTGCAGCTTGCCTGTCAAGCCATGGTATGCAGTTGATTTCTCCTACTAAGCTGCTAGAAAACGCTGGAACAATCTTGTGCATAGGGCCTATGGGAAGAATGGAATCTGACATTGCTCTTTGACCTGTGTTAGTGATGATTGCTCTAGGCAATCCATTGTATTCCATATGATTGCTGAGGATGATCTTGTATCGCATATGGTTGCCATCATCCATAACAAGGCATCTAAGTTGAAACTGTGAGATGGAAGATCCTTGAATCTGAGGGGATGCATCCCAGGCACAAAGTCGATTAATTTCGACTCTGATAGAGATAACAAATGGTTAATGGTAAGCACAGATTTCTTGTTGCATGAGTACATAATAAGAAATTAGTGCTTTTAATTCAAACTAGAAAATCCACCCGCACGATGCTGCGGGCTTATTTCATTTTGATTTTATTATTGTATATTATCTAATAATTAAACTATAAATATAATATTTACTAAATAAGATGAGCATAAATATTCATAATATATATTGTTTCGTGCATAATAGTTTTTTAAAAGTCGTTACAAAAAAAAAATAGAACAATAAAATATGCTTATTGTTATGTTTTCCTTGCCCATGTCATTAAGAAATCTATAATAGGAAAAAAAAAAAAAGTTATTTTTTCATAAAATAAAAGAGAATATCAAATCAAATGGTTATTTGAGTTTATCTTTTAAATTTTGAGTATTAAATTGACAAATTTATGAAATAATACAACCAATAATTACTATCTAATTGAGCTAATACCTATTTTAATTATAAAACTATGTTAGAAAATTGAATTGTTACAAATTGAATTGTCACCCTGTCAAAAATTTAATGGAAATTTTATAAAAATTTAGTAACAAAATAATCTTACTCATTATAATCCTTTCACATTTTCTATTTAAAAATACAGTAGAAATTTCTTACCGTTATTTGAAGATGAGGCGCATATCCAAGAATGATACCAATTGGCACTCTAACAATGTAATAACTGTTAATATTAATATATGCAACTATACTCTGTTTACCAGCACTTACACCACTCCTGAGATAGATCAAGAATTTAAATACATAATAATTAATTATAATTAATTACAGAGCGCAATTTAATAAAAATCATAATTATTTTTTTTTGCTAATGATAAAAATCATAATTTAATTGAAACATACCTGTAAGATGCAAATTCTACATCTAATAGGAATTTTCTGATTAATTCTTACAACATTGTATTAAATTCACAAAAAGTATAATATAATTTAATTGCAGTTGCTCAAATGACAATAAAGGCAATGAATAATGTTTCTCTACACGTTGACTCGTTATTTCCATGAATCATTTCTTCAAACAAAAGATCATATAAATACTTACTTGAAATTTCACTTAATGGATTCCACCAGGAAAGAAATGTCACTGTTTATTTATCAATAGAAATGAATTGAGTAGTGGAGATAGAGAATGAGCATCATATGGTCACATATGAACTTGCACTTGACAAAATCCGAAGCGTGGAGCATTCACAAAGCCTTGCCTCCCTTCGCAATATCATCTTTAATTGCTCTTTGAATCCATTTCACAATAAGCCACTGCAGCATAGAAAATGAGCATAAAACAATGATGCTATTCACCAATAAAGTCACAAAATTTAATTTCAGTTATGGAACCCAAGAAGCTTTTACCTGAACCACAAGAATGACAGGGATCAACACCTTCCCTCTGTCATTTGACTCAGACCCATCTATCAACTTCTTGTCAACTAATAATGGATTTATTCTCATTTGTAGCGACCCCAAAAATTTCCTTTAACAAGCTTGGAATCCAAACCTCACCATTTGGGAGAACCTATAATTAAAAAAAAAAAAAAGAAAGAAAGAAAGAAATTGCACTCAAGTACATAAAAATGGCAGTCAAATTCATTGGGCCCTCGCAAACAACCAACAAATTTAAAAAATAGATGGCTACAAATTTAGAGCATAAAGACCAAACCTTTTCATCATTCTCATTTCTATTGCATCTCCTACTATTCTTGACCAAACCAACATGAATGGCAGAATCCTAGAAACAGCGAAACAGGATAAATGATTATTGAAGGAACTCTCTAAGAGTAGAACAAAAGAATTATATGCATAATTCTTATATGCAAGTATATTATAAAGATGGACTCGTGTTCATTGTTGCATTAGATTTTTAAACATGTTCACGAACTACCAATTTTTCCAGTCCAACCATGAAGCAGAAAATAGGTTTAGTCTCTACCAATATAATCCCAAATTCATCAAAATCCAAATCCGCAAGACATTGAATATGTATTTTACCAAGAAAAAGATTTCCATGAATTGGTTCCAAATTCCAAAAATAGAGATGATAAAGCCATTCAAGTACAATATCTTAGCCAAATTCGCAACCAAGAAACAAATGATCCTCATTATATACTTAAATGCAGGACATCAAAATTCTCCCTCCACTAATAATATATGCCCTTAAACCCCACTGGAAACAATAAAGGGAACCCATTCCCAATCAGATATGCATTTTACCTTTCAAAACTACATTCACTTTTCCCTTTCTAATGCTAATCAAAAGATCTTCAACGATGCATATAATATATAAATTCAAATATTTTTTAACAATTCAAGAAATTTCATAGTGGTACTTGAAACATTGTGCCATGAATATAGATTGAAGAAAACTCTACCGTGACATATATGCCAATTTCAAAGTTGGAAAAGCTTTTTGACATACAACAAACAAAGCAAATAATAAATAAATACAATCTTTCTATGATTCATGAATATCACATGACAACACTTAAAAAAGAACTTCAAGAATAATTCAGAAGAACATAACAAAGGTAGTAGTTTAGTGTCATGTTCATTTATCCACCATTCAAACTCAAAGCAATTTACTATTCGCCAAATAACAAAAATTCCCAAAAAAAAATCTATGAACTACAAATCAAAACTGGAATCCTCCTATCAATTTCAGCAACTGCAATCCAAATAAAAATTAGAAAAAAAATTAGTAAACACCAAATTAACAAAAGAAGAAAAAAAAAAGGGTAAGAAATCAATAATCTTACCTTTCCGAAAGGCGAAACCAATTGTTGGAGTGCAGTGATGTCCCCGATCTTCTCTTTTCTGACCTATTTAAAACATATCAAGAATTCTTATCTATCTCTATATAATGATGATTATGTAATTAAAAGAAAGAACAAATTAGAAGAAGAAGTGATCTTGAAGCAAAAATGAATTCACCTTCAAATGTCAAATTAAATATGGAAATTCTATGAAATTCAAGAACTGGTATCTAACTAATGCAATGCAAGAAAAACAGGTTATAAATTGCCTGCTTCAAGAACATAATTGTTCAATGATACATATTTTAGGAGGAAGCCATTAATAGAAGCAGTAGATTTTAAGTAGAAAACTCTTCAATTTTTTATGCTTCACCAACTTAAAACATAAGAACAACAATTAAAAAAAATCTTACAAAAAAAAATTAAATAAGTACACTTTATTTGCCACCAATACTGAAATTTTTTTTTGAGGGTTACAGTAAAAGAGAAAAGTACGCAGAATTATGATAATCAAAAACAAATTAAATAAAATAAAAATCATCACTAACAACTCGTGCTACTCACCTTCTTTATCCGAAATCTACAAAGGCTTGCTCCTACAAAATCCAAGAAACAGATACAAAGCTCAAAATTTTAAAAAATTTATGAATCCAACGACTGATTATACACATAAAAGATAAATTAGAACATACCCAAAACTGTATAAGATGGATAAAAATCCAGACTGAAACGTGTTCTTAAACATATCTTCAGTGAAATTAGAGCACACAATTTGAGAATTAATTGAAAGAGTAGAGAAAAAATCAACACAAAAGTAAGAATTTAATAATTAAAGTCTAATTGAAGGAGAAAACCAAATTCTTAAACCATTTATGCAATATTTTTGTCCTCCTAATTGTAAAGTAGATACATGATAAACTGTTTATATAAGCCCATTTCTCACCAAACAAAGAGACCTACAACACAAACCAAAATTGTGCCTAACCTCATTGACAAAACCAATAAAACCAATCTCACCAAAAATGCTAATTCTATTAACCCCTCTTCATTCTAAGCTATGCAATCTGAACAGA
>CATKHJ010736703.1:0-24655 GCA_949750685.1 Vernicia montana
CTATAAAATAACTTGCCATAAATTTAATTAAAGTCGTTTGCTTCATTCCAAAATCTACCGACACCACTGCTATGGACAACTTCTCTAGTTCTCTAAACAATTGGAATGACAAATGATCTACTCCAGTGCATCACACCATAACAGCCTAAACAATCAGGTACATCTTGATGCAAGAGACAGCAAACAGCTCAAATCAACATACCAGCAAGATGTTTGCCACATAAAATTTGATTAGCCACCAGGAACTGGAATAGTTGAGAAATTTATAACTTGTAATGCCAAGAGAATCTGCAAACAAGATTGACAGTGTTGACATCGTCTAGCTGCAAAAATGGCGTTTCTCAAGGTTAACTCTCAATTTCAATTGACAAGTCCTCTTCAAATTCCAGTCCACGCTGAACCAACCCCCAACACTGAACACACCCCCACTATGAAGCTCGGGCCATGAGTGGACACTTGACTCCACCTTAGAACTCGAGCATCTCCTCCTGTACAACACAAGGGCAAATACAGGGGGAAAATGATTATGCCATCCTCAAAGTGTGAACTACCACTACGATTATCGCTACCCATTTACGAAGTGATCAACCCAAGTGGCTCATAGCTCCACTGCTATCAGTAAAAAACCTCAATTCATCTCTGTATGCCTACTTGTCATACTAAATCAAGTATATCTAAATTCTATATTTCCTTTATAATCTTATGCCTAGTCAAAAAGGCCAAAAGTGAATGCTAGTAAGATGTCAACAACAGAATAATCAACTGTGGTCAAACCAACACACAATTTAAATGCACAATAAATTAAACACTATGATGGAAAATGAAAGTTTTAGGATAGCTAGCAGACAATTATAAGCACGCCAAACTTAAACTACACTCAGTAAGCAAAAATACTAAATAAAGGACATCTAGCACGCCTTGAACTACTTATTATAGACTAGCAAAATAGATAGTGCAAACTATTGGGATTTAAGCAATCCAACCGGTCCCAAAGTGCATTGGCATCCAATTTGAGCCACTCCCCTGCTGCTGGGAACAAGGAATCTTCAAAGGACCTCATAAGAAAAGCTGGGGGCACCCATAAAACAATGATGAAGATCCAGTTGGTATCAATGTGTTTGTGATCACTGTTGTTGGCCTTGTCGGGTCTGAGCACCACCGTACCCCCCACCATAACCAACTTGTGCACCATGAGGTCCATTTGCCTGAGGAGTTCCATAATTTCCAGAAGCTTGTGATGGCTCAGATCTCCATCCTGCATTTCCATATCCTGAATTTCCATTTGCATCACCATAGCCACTTCCCATGTAGCCACTACCACTCCCCTGTAGTTCTCCACCTGCACCACCGACATTATTGTTTGGAGTACCCCCAGAACGCCCCCCAACAGCACCATATCCAGCTGGATTCGCATAAGATCCATCATTTCCACCATAATTACCATAACCATAACCTTGATTCCCATACCCAGCTGTCCCACTAGGAGATTGACCTGAGAGCGCTGATCCAGGACCACCACTACCAGCACCAGTATTTGCTCCCCAAGAAGCAGCACTTCCATAGCCCATAGCACCATAACCAGAGGGAGCCTGACTGCTCCATGAACTTCGGGGGGCACCAGGTGGGCCACTTGCATACCCAGCATTTGTAACATTGGGGTTCCCATATGCAGCAGCTGCAGGTCCACCATACCCAGCACTTGCACCACCATAACTACCATAACCACCATATCCAACACCATTATTGGCAGGACCATATCCATAACCAGGTGCACTATAGCCAGATGAGCCATAAGGAGGAAAGCCACCTCCAGTGCTCTGAGGCTGCATATACCTATTTGAATCCATTCGACCATCATATGAATTTGCATTTCCCCCGGAAGCACCATAGCCCTGATAGCCGCCGCCGCCGCCGCCGCCGCCCATGGAGCGGCTTCCCCCACCAGGATTAGCATCTTTAGGAAGGGCCCGCTTTACTTCAACTTGCTTACCATTCAAATCATGGAAAGTTTTGTGCAAGACCCGGTCAACTGCATCCTCACTATCAAAGGAAATAAATCCAAATCCACGAGGTCGCTGGGTGTTCTGGTCATACATTATCACTACATCAGTAACAACGCCATAAGATTCAAAATACTGGCGGAATCCATCCTCAGTCAGATTAGGAGGCAACCCTCCAACAAATATCTTCTTGGTCCTAATATTTCCACCATTGCCAGTACTTCTAGCAGGATTCAGATTTCCAGCTCTGACATTTGTTTGCTGCTCCTCTCTTGACAGGGCCTTCTTTGCCTCAACCTGAGAAACCAGAGCAAGTGATTGACAGACAAAAGTAAACTCAAACTGGATATTGGAATATTATTAAAATCATGCAGTAACTGCTAATATTTCTATCAGGAAATACTTCTTATGCGAAAAAACAAAAGATTGCCACCCAAAGAAACAAAAGCAAAAGAAAATTATCATATGCGTTGAATTCATATTCATAAACTCTTAAAATTAGACAAATTCATTTCTCAAATAGTAAAATCTACAGACAATGACAATTTTGAATTTGTCCTCAAACTTGAAGAAATTGGAAGAACTAGCACACAGAAACACCAACATGTAGGACAGATAGAGCAACAACAAATTTAGAAAGACCCCACTAAATAAGATCAGCAAAATTATCTACTAACCAAAACATTAACTACAAGAAACATAAAACAACAAATCAAAATCCTCAATGACAATAATAACAGATTGAATTATAAATAGTATCCAAATTAACACCAAAACATTTAACAAGGTAAGTAACTGATTTAGTGGTACTCAATTGTAAAACAACAGAAAATAAAGACCCAGAAATGTATCGTTTATTAACAACGCTATAAATCACCCACACCCAAAAAAAAAAAAATTAACACGGACATAGAAAACGGAAATAACCAGCTGAATCACTAATTCCCAATGAAGTCAACACAGAAATACAAAAGACCATGAACCCAAATATCATTAACAAGCTGAATCTAAATTTCTCAATAAACTGAAACCCAATTACAGCTAATAAAATTAACACTGAAAAAAAACCCAAAAAAGAAAAAAAAGGGTCTCTCACCGTTCTACCATCGATGGTATGCTTATCCTGAAGAATACTATCAAGGATGGAAGGATCTTTGAAAACGACAAAGCCAAAGCCTCTAGGTCTACCAGTAGTCTTGTCTCTCATTACCACAGTTTGCAAAACGTCGCCGTATTGTGAAAAGTAGTCCTGCAACTTCTCCTCAGTTGTCTCCCATGAAATCCCCCCAATAAATAGCTTTCCTTGATCTGAATCCATAAACTTTAAATCTTTTTTTTCTATAAATATATACTAATATGTATACAAATATGGGTATTGAATCTTTCTCTTTAAAGCTTCAGATTTTTGGAAATTTATTTTTCTAGGGGTTTTGGTTTTGGTGGAGAAGCAAACTCAGAGAGGGTTTGGCATTTGGGGGCGACCAGAGGGTAATAAGTGTGTGTTTATGGTTAAAGAGAGGGGATTTGTAAAAGTATGCGATTTCGACGGTGGATATTAGTCCAGATTTAAAACAACGGTTACGATTTTATATGGTGGGGTTATAGAAGCTGAAACACTGAAACGCTGTCGTCTGTTGCTTGAATATTTGATCACGTGACGTACACGTGTTTTTCTTGTCATTCATTTTGGTCCGAAATACTATTTGAATTATTATTATTTTTTTATTCATTTGAGGTTGA
Source organism: Vernicia montana (assembly GCA_949750685.1). Lineage (NCBI taxonomy): Eukaryota > Viridiplantae > Streptophyta > Magnoliopsida > Malpighiales > Euphorbiaceae > Vernicia > Vernicia montana. The sequence goes on from CATKHJ010736703.1 coordinate 3,741, forward strand.
TTAAGCTGAAATAATTTTGTAGATTATACGGTATAGGGTAGCCTCTTTTTTAAGATCTCTTATTAAATTGATGATAATTTTTATGATTTAAGAGATTTGAACTTAAAATTTCTTATTTTTTACACTTAAAAAAAAAAAGAAAATATCAACCAAACTATATATGATTAACGAAATATTATTGAGTATTGATATATAAAAAAATAATATGATATAACAATATCTATTAAAATAATATTTGGTAATAAATAGAGACTTAGAATTCAAATTTTACTATTCTCTTTAATTTTGTAATAAAATTGTTATATATAAAAAAGGAATTATATAACATCAAATAAAATAGACTGAAAGTTTTAAAATATTTTCTGAGAAAATTATCTTCTCTATGATAATTATAATATTAAAAATAATTTTTAATACTCGGAGTATATTAATAATTAAATTAATTTTTAATAAATAAACTTATAATGTATTTATCCTCGTAATTATTGTTAGCAACCCATAATTGTTGATAGTAGTTGATAGAGGTATAAAATGATTATCAAAGTTTTTGAAGTGTTCTATTAAATTTTTTATATTATTAATTTGTAAAAACTAAATATATTCCTATTAATTAACTTTTTAATGCTTCGTTTCGAAATGACTTTGTCTTTGATGACAATTTTGCTTTACCAACTAATCCAACAACTTTAATTTTTGTTAAAGCTGGTACTTTTGTTGAAGCTAGCAAGGATCTTCATTTGGTTAATAGTGCCAGGAGGGTGGAGACATTGATTGGGTGGGACAAGCCAGATATTGGGTGGTGTAAAATAAAAACTGACGGAGCCTTGCGTATCAGTATTGGGCGAGCTCCGATCTGAGGAAAGTGACTGAATGGGTGATTTTGTGGCCAACTTGAGCGTTTGTAGTGTGGTGATAGCGGAGCTATGGGGTGTCCTTTATAGGCTTAGGCTGGCTAGGAACTTGGGGTACAAGCAGGTTATTATGGAGGCTGATAATAAGAGTGTAATTGATGTGCTAGGGAAAGGAACTGATGGCTCTCTTAAAAATTTATCATTGGTAAAAGAAATTAAGAGGTTGCTGAAGCAGAGTTGGGAGGTTGTACTCAGGCATGTCCACTGTGAAGGCAATAAATAGGTGTACCGACTACCTTGCTAACTTGGGTTTTAATTATGGTTTTAGTTATTTTTCTATAAGAGCCCCCCTATGAGCTTAAAGAGTTGATGATGCAAGTCGCGATAGTATGGGTGTGGTTTTGCCTAGAATGTGTGTTATGTAATGGTGTTTAGTAGGGTTGAGCACGGTTCACGAGTAATCCGAACCGAACCGAAGACCCAAACAGAAAAAATAACTGTGATGAAAAATTTTCGAACTGAACCGGTATTAGTAGTATGGTACGATTCCAGGGATGAGTATGTACCAGTACCGAGAATCGAACTGAACCGATCCAATAGAACCAAAACTGAACCGAATACAAGCCCAATATTACTAAGCCTAAGTATAATAGCCTACTGCATTCAGTTAGCTTAGCCCACCCATTAACCTATTACTAATAATAATAATAAAGGACACGTGGCATGCATGTATTAAAAAACTTAAAATCTAACCCTAATTCACACTTTGACTGCTAAAGAGAGAAAGTCTCTCATTTTGTCATTCTGTTATCTCTCTCATTCTTCTTTATATTCTCTCTCCTCTCTCCTCTACTCTATGTAACCCTAAATCACTCAAAATATCTGCCAGAGAGAAAAAACTTCTATCCTCTCACTGGATCTCTGCTTTTCTTCACTCATTTGATCTTGCTATGTTCTTTGTTCTCTCTTCTTTATCCTCTTCTATTTCTAACCCTAAATCACTCAAAATTGTCGCCAGAGAGAGAAAACTTCTCTTTGGATCTCTGGCTGTCTCTCTTCTCTCTTTGTTACAGTCGATGCTTTTTTTTTTTTTTTTGTTCTTTGTTACAGTCGATAATCTCTTAAGAAAGAGAAATTAGTAATCGAAGCAGATCAAGCATATACAAGAATAATAGTCTCTAGATATTAGCAATCGAAGAAAATAACAAAAAGAAATAAGAAATCAAAGGAAGAGAAAAATAAATCATAATCTGCAAAGAGATTTAAAGGCTAATTTCAAAAGTATTTACTATTTGAGATTGTGATCTATGATTTGTCTGTTTATAAAATGTGCTTTGTGGTTGTTGTGCTTTTGTCAATTTAGGGTTTCAATTTTAAATTAGGGGTTTATGTAATAATCATTGTGTTTGGGGATATGTGATTTGTCAGTTATATGAATCTGTCATAATCATTGTGTTTTTTTTTTTTTTTTTTTTTTTTTTGGGGGGGGGGGGGTAAAATTAGGGTTTCCATTTGGGGATTTTTTAAATTAGGGTTTCAATTTGGGGATTTCAATTTTAGGGTTTCAATTTGGGAATTTTAATTTTAGGGTTTTGTAATTAATAATTTTAGGGTTTTGAATTTTTACTGTAAAATTGAAAATGTTTATAAATTTGGAATTTCAATTTATATGTTCACATTTGTTTTTTTTTGTAAATTGAAAATGGTGTGTTAATATGTGATTGTAGGGTTCCTTTTCTTAATCAAATTATGCTTTCTGTGACTGACAAATTGATGTTGATGTTAGTTACTGTATCAAGTATTAATTGTTACTAATAGTTTGTATCAAATTGAGAACCTTGCTGCCTGCAATGTTGAGATCCCTACTCCTGCTTGCAATATTGAGATTCCTGATGTCTTCAAAGTTGAGATCCCTGCTAGTTTTTGCAAGTTTGACAATCTTACTCCTGCCTGCAAGTTTGATATCCCTACAAGTTTGCCAAGCATCCATCGATATTCAATTTTTACTTGAACATTTATTTTTATTTGTTCATGATGAAGTACTATTTTATTTTCAATTTGGAATGTTTGAATGTTTGAATATATGAAGTTTTAAGTTTGCAGTTTTAACATAATATTTCAGTGAAGTTTAAAGTATGTTTGAACTTTGAATTGAAGTATGTTTGAGTGCTTTTGAATTATGCTTGCATGAAAAAACATGTATCTTTTCCTAAATACTTGAATCCCCGAAGTAACCGAATTGTATTTACCCGACTTGTAAGAATCGATTAACTGAACTGTAATTTCTGGATAATTCGGTACGAAAATTTCTATTTCACAGTTCGATATCGATTCTTTATTTTTATAATCTCTAATATTTCGGTTCGGTCAGAAAATTTTTAAATCTCCGGCTTTACTTGAACCTTGATCATCCCTAGTGTTTAGGCTTTGTGCCTCCCTTTCATTATATATATATATATATATATATATATATATATATATATATATATATATATATATATATATATATAAAATCAAAGAAAAAAGTAGGTTGTCTGGTATTTGTTAATTAAAATAATTAGAATTTTTCTAGATGATACAAAATAGGACCTTTAGTACAAATTCATGCAGCAATCTTAATGTGTAATATTCTCCAAGTGCATGTGCTAATAGCAAGAGCCATGCAAATATGACAAATTATAATATCATTATACCTCTTTCTTTCTAAGAATTGATGTGCAAGTATCTTCTGAATTATTTTTTTTCAGACAGTGATTAAGGAATTAAACTCGAGTTTATTTCTTTTATTTGGTAAATACAAAATTTTTGAAGGGAATTTGAATTTCTATTCTTGTATATAATAAATCAATAGCTAAGGGGTCAAATTTTATTGGTGTTAAATTTCTTATCCATATTTAAAAAAATTATCAATGAATTTTAGTTTAATAATATTAATTTTGTGTTCAAAATTAGAATAAATTCATATTTTAGATCAAACTTCAATCAAAACTCAATAAATAAAAAATAATGAAAATCAATTGCTTAAACATTTTTTTTTTTATAAATAAAATGAGTATTTCGTTAATAATAATTAATAAGTACAATTTGGAACAGAGAAGTAAACTTGACTGCATTCAAGAAATATATACAAATCTTGTTATAAAAATGAGTTTTTCCCCTGAAATTTATTGATCGTGGTGACAGAATAAATATATACAGCACATTGGCTACGTTTGGCACATTAGCAAGAAACACATTCCACTCGGTAGTTATACTGAGCCACAAATCGACTTTATTATCGCTTGATGAGTTTTTAAACGAGTTCGATCTTCTAAAAATCAAACTCAAACTCCTCCTAACTCCTATAATGGAAGACAAACAAACTCCCATAAAGGAAGATAAGCAAACTCCTATCAAGAAAGACTTTACAAAAGACTCATAACATATCATCAGCAAATTTAACAAACAACTAAGAAAAATAAATCTAATATAAGATTCTAAATGAATTTTCAATCAAATAAAGTCATCTTCATTGTTGGAAGGCCTTGATTTATCCTCGAATATTGAAACCTTAACAGTCATGGGATCTTCCTCTATACATATTTGATTTGTCATCTGTTAATCTAAATTCACTACTAAAAAAACATAAGAGATTTTATTATTAAATCTATAAACTCTAATCAACTCATGCATATAAGATGGAGATATGATTTGGTTATTTATTATGACTGAAAAAAAAAACAAGAAGAAAGAAGAAAAAAAGGTAGAGAGTGAAAAGTTGGGATTGGCTACAGTCAACAACAAAGATAAGCCGTTGACGATAGCCAAAGAGAGCATCAAAAAGAGATATCTATGGGCAGCGGCTAGAGTTGAGTGTGGATATTTATTTATAAATTTATACTTACCTAAAATATTTTCTTAAATATAATTCAAACCTTAATTGCTTAACGATTTAAAACTACTAATTCAATAACTTAAATTCAAGTTGGTAATATCACGATGTTATCACATTTGGAGCATAAAAATTAGGGCTGAGTACGGAATTCGGAGATACCGAACTGTACCGAAAATTTAAACCGAAAAATATCCAGAACCGAAAAATATCCGTTGACCGTTTGACTTTTTCGGAACCGAACTGCTCCGATTTTTTTTTTTTAGTACGGTTTTGGAGATTAGTAGTTATCCATACCGAGAACCGTACCGAATCATCCCGAATCGAAAAACCGAAACTAAAATCGATTTAAAGAGTTCTTATATATATATATAATTTGAAAATGAAATTTTATAATTAATAAAAATGAAATTTTACTTATACATTATTGAATTTTTTTAAATGTGTTACTAATTCAATATCAAAATGTGTGTGTTTATATTAAAATTTTACTTATACATTTTGATATAAACACACACATTTTGATATTGAATTAGCAACACATTTAATGAAATTGAATAATGTATAAGTAAATTTTAAATTTTAATTATTTAAAATAGAAAATCTCCGAATTTTCGTTTTGTCCCGTTTCATACCGAACCGTCCCATTAGACCCGAATATTTGTCCCGAACCGTCCCGAAAAATCGGGACGGTTTGATATGGAGATTTTTTCTTACGGTTTGATTTCGGAGATTTTCAAATCTCCAGATTCTCCCGAACCGTGCTCAGCCCTAATAAAAATAGTGGGTCGAATACATATTTTACTCCCTAAACTTAGCATCAGAAATCACTTTACCCCCTAAATGTTCAAATTAACCAATTCAATACTTAAACTTGACAAATTAGAACTATTTAGTGTGTGTTTGGCATTGTGATTAAACTGTTTTTATTTTATTTAGAGCTTACAAAACCATGATTCGGGAAAAACTATATTTTTTAGCTTTTCTCAAACTATAGTTTACACAAACCAATTAAAAAATTTTGAAAAATTAAAGAAAATGTCAAAACACAGTTTTGAAAAGCAACATTAAACTCAATCTCAAACTGACCTTTAGTCCCCTTTGAGAGCTCGTTTGTTGCACGAGTGCTAACATGGTAAATCACTTGTCAATTATTGACCTTTTCTACTGAAGTGGATTACTTTTTTTATCAAAGCAGGTTTGATATATCAGAAAAATAAGAAGAGCGTTACCACAACGGCAACCACAATGACGACAACATCGATGGTACTTGTTTACCTTAGTGGATCTGCCACGTCTCTAAAAAAGAACGACTTTCTCAAGTCCATTGATGCTTGAACACTCTTCTCTTGGTACTATCGCTACCTGTAGCCATTAATTCTCTCTCTTTACATTATTCTTTTTCTTAAATAAAACCCTACAAATTCCTAAGAAAAATCCTCTTTATCTGTCTCTCTCTATAGTATTAAAATTCCACAAATTGATCTTAGATCTCCCTTTAATTATACTCAACTAACCCACAAGGGTTAGATTCCAATCGTCCATCATGTTGCTCTCGGTTGTTCAATTAATGTATCGAAATTACCCCATGCCTGCTTAAGAGGACAACCAGATATTTGGACTTTAGTTTTACCAAATTGATGCAAATATTTCAAAAACTCAATTACATGCACACCACTGCAACAAGCTAGAGTTAATGGTGATGCTTGTGATGATGATGATCTTGTTGTTGATGGACTCGATTACATGATTCACTATCTAGTTTCATGAGTAAGAAATATATATATATATATATATATAAAAGAGAAAAAAAAATCAATTTCTTAATTTTATTAAGTTGGGACGCGCTATTCATATGCAAGAATAAAACTTGTGCTGCTGACTGGATGCTAATTGGACAAATAGGTAATAACTAGGTTTAATTTGTCAAGTTTAAGTGTTGAATTGATTAATTTGAAAATTGAGGGGGAAAAGTGACTTTTAGTGTCAAATTCAGGGACAAAATATATATTCGACCACAATAGTAATTGAGTTAGGAAGCAGCATGATTCTTTACTAAGGTTCTACTGCCAATTTCTAAACACCAACTTTATATATTATTTGGTATAAATTTATATGAAATTTACTTCATTATTTATTTGCAAATGAATTTTTTATATTTGGATTAAACATAAAAATTTATTTACATATGTAATTTTATTAATAATTTATACTTAAAATTCATTAGTTTTAATGGTTTATACTTATTATTATTAAATTTGAAATTCATTTGCAAATTTTACCCTAAATTTTGATTCAAGTATAATTAATTTCATATAATTAGAAATATAAAATTTTAAATAAATTTTCATTTATATAACAAATCAAAATGTAAATTTATAAATAAATTACATAAAATTCATTTATATTAAACAAGCTCTTTTTTCATCTCAAGTCTCAACAATTTACGCAATATATCATTTCATGTAACGGTTGATTTAAGAGTCAGAAGGTTATTTTAAAAAATAAAAATTATATCCATAATTTTTATTTTTTCATTTTTTTATTTTTTTTATTTCATATTTACATCCTTAAAAGTTTTATTTTCTCCTATTTTATTTAACTCAAAAAACTTTTATATAATGAATACTTTACATATAACCCTATAGAAAAATTGATGTAATGAATTTTCACCCCTTCAATTAAAATCCCGAGTTCCGCTGCTCTCATGTCATAAGAAATGAAATAATAAATATTTGTCTCATGCCACCAACTTATAGCTACACTACACTAAACTTTTACAATTATTGAAACCCAATTAAACTTATGATTTATGAAAGTGGAATATAATTCAATTGGTATTTTAATATAGTGATAAAATGTGACTATTTTAGAAATCAATGACGGAGTTAAGGGAGATTGAGGTGGCTATGACCACCAACCTCTAAAATATAAAAATTTTTAAGTGTTAAATTATAAAAATTTAATTATATATTATATTTGGCCCCCTTATTTTAGGTGAAAATATATCAAAATTGGATTAATTATATATATCACCTTAATGTAAATTATAGTATAAAAAATTTGGTTCCCATAAAAAAAATTTTATGGTTCTGTCACTGCTAGAAATGGAAATAAAGATTTAAATTTCACCGATATTAAATTCTTTCTTCTTAATGTTAAATATAATAAAATTATATTGGTTATATAACTTATTATTATATGGCTTAATAACATAATTTATATATAAAAAATAAAAGATTAATTTAAATTTTTTTTTACAGTATGTTAAATTACTCTTAAAATATTAAGTTTTTTCTTCATATTATCATGTTTATGTAGATCTCTCAATTAAAATTTATACGAATACATATAAATTTTTAATTTTAAAAAATAAACATTGATACTTTTACAACCATATTTGTGTTTATTACTCTGTCAATAATTTGTAAAGTTTTCCAATTATTAATTTTTCTACATTCACTTGTTGAGAACGAGCTGAAGTAATATAAAGAGAAAATTACACTAAATGCACTTTTTTTTTAAAAAAAATATTCTTTTATTTTTTTAGGTTTTAAAAAATGCTTTTTTTTTTTTTTTTTTTTTTTTTATACTTGTGATATATTTTTGATATACTGTTAAAAGTAGGGTATTTTTGAAATAGAAAATTTAATAAATGTATTTTTGAAAAAAAAAAAAGACATGTATGAGAATATTTTATCTTTTTTGGGCATTTATGTACAAATCCCTAATATAAATTCTATTTCTTAGATCAATTATATGAAATGATCAAATTAAATGCACAGTTATTGTATGAGACTTTCATTGTCAAATCATATATATATATTTGAGGAGATAAGAGTTAAACCCTAATTTTCTCCTTAATAAGTGTATGTCATGTATTGTAGTCCACTTTCCTATTTTAATTTTTAAGATAAATTATCATGTCAAAATTCGGAAATGTATACTAAAAAAAACACTTTATTGTAATGTGTTTTTAAAATTTAAAAAACTAATTGACAATTATTATATTTAATTTTTTCATCATATATGTATGGAAAATTCTCTAAAAGGTAAGAATTTATTAAGATTTTTTTTTATAACTTTGGTTCTGACTAAATTTCGAATTCGATATTTCATAATCTATTGATTAAAGCTCATTGGTAAAAGTTGTTAAAATTATTTTTTTTTTTTGGGTAAATTTAATTTCAATTGAGATTCAAACTCAGTATTAGACCAAAACTTATTGGTAAAAATTATCAAAATTAATTCTAATTGGGATTTAAACTCATTTATTTTAAGTTTTAGAGACAACTCGAGTACCACTCAGTCACAATCCCATTGGTTATCAAAATTAAATTTTAAACTTTATATGGACAAATATTCGATTACCCTATGATCACTACCAAGCCATTATATAATTTTTAGTTATCACATTTTAAAGAAATTTGCTAAACTTATAGAAAATCATTAGCATAGCAAAGAAAGAAAGCTGGCAAGGCTGAAATTAAACACAAGACTAAAACAAGAGTATAGAAAAAGAAAAAGGGAAACAAAGTTGACAGAAAAGAAGCCGCAATTTTGCAAATGATAGTAAGACAAAGCTGTATTTATTCTCCCTTCTTCTTTATTAAAACTTGTGTGTACCCACCACACCTTCCATTTCATTATTAAAGTCCAACGTTCCTATTTTCAAAAACCGTTGGAGCCAAAATTATTTTTCAAATTCCACATTTCACATGCCCTCTCTCTCTGAAGCCTGAATCTATTTTAGCCAATCTCACCATGAACAAGACCCTCTAGCCACACATTCCTCAACTAAACTTAGAGACCTCTAATGGGGTGTTTTCTTGGTTGCTTTGGCTTTTCTTCAAAGAGAAAGCGCAGAAAGCCAGCCAATAGAGTTCAACCTGGAGACCAAGTAAGCTTATCTTCAAGATTCATAAATGGCTACTTTAACACTTCAAGATTCTCTTTTTTATGTTCTGTTTTGTTTCTATCTAGCAGGGACTTTGTAGTTATGAACCTCTGGATTCTGCTTCTGCAAATCTTGATAAAACAGGGGAGCCCATAAACTCAGATTCTGAGCTAAGGTCAGTTCTTGATTTAATTTCTCAAATTCTTTCCCTTCATTTGTCTACATTTTGTGTTGAGTTTGCTTTGTTTATTGCGTTTATTGATTACAGCAAAAAGGTTAAGGAGCCATTGAACTACAAAATTAGAAAGAAAGTTAGCTTTAACTTGAATGTGCAGAGTTATGAGCCGATTCCTAAAGAAAGTACAAATAATTTATGGAAAAGTGATGAAGAAGAAAAAAATGAAGAGATTAGTAGAGAAACTGCAAAAGAAAGCCAATCTTTGCCTCTTCCTGAAGGGGATTCAATTGCTGCGAAAATGGCTTCTTATCCATCAAATTACAGATATAAAAACTGCATTGACAGCTATGATGAAGAAGATGAAATAGCATATGAAGAAAGTGACTTGGATGATGAGGAAGATGATGATTTTGATGAAGAAGATGATGATAATAGTGGAGATATTGATGATTTGAGAATAAGCCAAGAAGGGTTTTCTGAGAAATTTAAGTCTTTATCAGTGAGTACACAAAAGAGAGATTCTTTGATTGAATTTGCTGAGGAAAAATCCAGAAATCTGAACTTTGTTGGAGATTCAAATGAGGGAGGATTGAAATCAGTTGGGATGAATCGAAATGCTCGAGATAGGAGTCAATATGTTCATTCTGTGCTAAACCCAGTAGAAAATCTGAGTCAATGGAAAGCAGTGATGGCCAAAGAAAAGCCACCAGTGAAGCGCCAGAGAAAAGAGAATGTAGCAGTAGAGCAAGAGATTGCAGTTGATGCCAGCCTCTCAAATTGGTTAGTTTCTGTTGATTCTTGTCATACCAAGAAAAGCAACATTTCTGTTGAAACTATATCATCAAAGAAAAGCTCATTTGACAGGTCATTTTCATGGAGAAACAGAGAAGATATGCCCATTTTAGATATGACCAACTTGCAGCCTTGACAGAAATTCACATTGTTCAAATCCTTCCTTGAGTTGAGAAAATTATACAACACATTGAAAATAGGTATTGTCATACTAAAGTTTGAAATGGATCTGTGAATTAATCAAAATTGCATCCGAAGTTAGCAATTTTCTGTTATTTTTCTGTAGCCTACACTGGGCAAGTGTGAAACAATTTGGGATGTTGTTGTTTGTAATCTTTTTTTCTGATTCTTTAATCCACTTCTTCTGATTGGTTTGAGAAGAAGAATGATGTTGTTGGGTAGTTCTGCAGTGTTCAGAAAGTGGGTTTGATTTTATTATTATTATTTTTTTCCATTCTCCGTTCATTTATGCCCCTCCATTTCCTCACTGTTTGTCCCACAATTTTCAGTTACCATCATTTTTGGAGAATAGGTTTCAAAGGTGACCTGAGTGGTGAGGGTGACAACATATGCCAATTTTTCCTAGTTTTGCAGCAGCAGCAACCAAAAAAGAATCATTTTTTTATTGTTAAAGGTAATTTCAACAATCAGTTCCCAAAAATATAAGGTAAGGTCAATAATGGGCTAAATGGAGGTATCTGTTCTAAAGAATGATAAGCACTTGCATTGTCAAAATCTATATCAAAATGATTCTTGAACCATTGGAACTGGAATTTATGCTCAAACACTAGGGAAAGTTCATCTGTTCATGGTAATCATGAATTTGAAAAAGCTTCTGCATTCGAATTTATTCAGGTTAGGTATCAGAATCAAGATTCAGGAATCAATAGGTAGAGTTTGATGAAGGCATGTAGATGTTAAGCAACAAACATCATCAATATAACTAAAGCAACATATGCATCATCATGCTTCTGGAAAGAGCTCCTCATACATTGAATAAGTCAGAAAGCTACCAACATAAAATTATCAGAGTTTGCAGTAATTGCAACTTCAGCAAACTATCATTGAAGAGTAATCTCAAGTGTCCATCTCTCACATATCAACATGGGTGGCAATGCCAAAAAAATTTCAACTTTACTCAACATATTAAATATATCATGTAAGCTCTAAGATGATTATTGCCGTCTGCTTCGATCTGCTTCGATCTGGGATGAGATCCATATAACTGAAAGCCACTTGGGATAAAACTTGCTACAAATTTATGAAAAACTTCAGTGCAAATTATTGAAAAGCATGACAGATTGCCTTCTCAGCCTTCAGACCTTTGGTCCTTGCAACCAGAAGTTGAAACAGGCCCATTCAATTCTAATTATCAAATTCATGATCGTAGACAATGCTTCGTTGGCTTATCCCACAGATATCTACAAATTGTTGTACTGAAATATCTACATTATGGTACAGATGCAAGAATCTGTGTCCTCTTCATCAGAATCACTGTTGTCACTGCAGGCACAAACAGAAAACAGAGAGTGAGGAGCAAACAAAGGCACTACATTAAATCTAACACATTTTATGCTCAAGTGTCTAGGTGCTAACAGAAACATTATCATGATAGAAGGGTCTTTCTACTAAGAGAAGGGTCTTTCTGCTAAGAGAAGGGTCTTTCTGCTAACAGAAGCTATGCATGCATTACAAGTTTACAACTGGAAGCCACAGATTGTAGTAGATTATTCAGAATGTAATTCCTGACGTCTGACAAGACAAAGGGCTGCGAACAGCATCCAAGGTAATCCACAGTGGCCAATTAGAGAAAATTTGACCTAGCTACTTAGACCTCAAACTACTTGACCATAATATACAAGAGCTAGTAAACATGATTTACAGTGGAATTTTACATGGCCCTTATAGTCAATTGTAAATGGTAACACCCCTGGCCCGACAACCTGTCCAAAGAAAAGAAGAAACAAAAATAGCAAACATCCTTCATGTATTTTCCTTTTCCTAAATGCCATTTTCTAGTTTTCAACAAATGGTAATCTTTCTCTAAAATTTCAGTCCCAATTTTAAGCAAGCAAAAAAAAAAAAAAGTACTAAGAGGAAGAAGGAAGAGAGATGGAGTTGCCATTATGGGACAAGTTACTACCATACTGGCCATTAATCTTCTCTGACCAGGCAGTTAATCCAGAATCATCTCTCATTCCTTTCACTCCTAATTCCTCAATTCCAGTACCTAATTCTTTTTATTAGTCTCAGCATCCTATAATATGATATAGATAGATGAAAATGATAGCTTCAGGGAATAAACTTCACTTCTCCTTTTGTGAGTTCCTTCTCATTAACCAACTACCAGTTTATTCAAATGTCTGTTCCAACTTCATCCCAAGTTTAGAGATTCTCAGCATGATAAAGCATTCACTCATTTAATTTTCCAACACTGTATTCATGCATGGGACGTTGCAGCATAGTCAGCCAGAAGCCACAAAATTTCTGAAAGAGAGAAAAGCAATGAGTTTTTTCTTTTTAGTAGTTGAGGGGCCTTATAGAGAGAAAAGCAATAAGTTATGTCATCTACTAAGTTGAGCCAATATTCTCATGAAGATGCCAAGAGATGATTTGAGGCTTAAGGTTTGGCAGAGATCATAGGTCTAAATCCATTTGTATGCTTGATGATAACCAATATATATAAATAAACTATCCCACTAAGTTGAGTTAACAGAAGAGCATTCTCAAAGTCCACCAGAAAACTACTATAGAGCCTACTGGAAGGGACGAATCCAATGGAGAGAACCTTGCTACCCTGGTACTGACAACAAAAAGAAGCATCCATGTAGCCAATCCAATAGTTCAAGATTCAAACTAGGCTAAGTTAATGTAATATAATAATGTTTGTCAGTGTCAGAGAGGGAAAAATCTGTTGCTAGGTATCTAATCCAACCCAGAGAATAACATTTACACGTAAGCTAGATTTCAATGAAAACCAATTATCAAATGTTACTCATATTTGATCTCTTAACCTCATATATTCTCTTTGAAGGGTCTCTTGAAAGCAAATAATCAAGTAGGAAAAGTAGATGCTGCTAAAGCTAACATGATGCAAGTCAAGTGGATAGCTTGCTCAACTCCTAGAGGTTTTCACAGCTTAAATGAGATACTAGAGAGATAGGGCATCCAGGCAGTGAACTTATGACTATGATCATATATACTATAGATTCAACTTTCAAATGTCATTTATCCACATTCCCAAAAATACTCAACTAAGCCTTAATCTCAATCAAGTTGCAGACAAATCCTATATGCATTTAAGCAACTGAAAAAGAGCTGCAACAACTGTTTCAAGTTCATGCAATAGAATTGCCAAGTCCAGTAACATGCTTCATCTAAAGAAATGCCCATTCATAACTAATAAACTAAAAGCCTTCTCAGTGATGTGTAAGTTAGAATATTGTTTTAAGGTAAAGAAGCACTTATGCTAATGTGCCAAGAGTTAAGCTAACTGCACAACTAATGCCTCTCCTAAGTAGCCAAATCTTTACTTAACCATATCTTTCTTTGTGCAATTCTTCGCAAAAACACTAGTTTGCATAGATCTCCCCTTTCATAAAAAATAAATAAAAAAATAAAAAGGTTTAGGTTAACAATCCATTCAAATTAGAAGGAAGTAATCGAGCCCAAAAAGAAGAGCGCATAGTTTAATAGACTAATCGGCAAAGACTCAGTATTCTCAGGAGAAACTTAGAATAAATCTTAAATCTAAACTACAATGTGACTCCAGAAAAAGTTAGGCCATTTATTGGTGGAAGGTTTCAACAATACTGTGACACAAAAAATTCCTCCTCAATTAGATGAATTGGTGAATCATTTATAAATTTTTTGTTCCAAGAGGTTTGGCTAAAAAGATCCAATAATTTATTATTCAATGATACTGACTACATGTGACAACAGCCTTATGTTTGATTACATGTGACAAGAACATCGACAGTTCATATATCAAATTACTCAGAATAGGTACTCTTGTAGAGGGGGTTAGCTATTGATGAAAAATAAAAGAAAATAGAGATCCCAAATGATAACTGAGATCATCAAGCTTCTAAAACAACTATAAAAGGAACTAGGTGTAACTAGCACTGAATGCTGACTCACTTCAACCTAACCCTAAAAAGAGGTACACACCACAAAAAATTACATGTATTCATGCAGATAAACATGCACACATATGCAGGGCAATAATTAAAACAATAACAAGTCAAAACATTGCTATAAGTAACTAAAGAACAACCCACAAATAACCCTAGATTTAACAGTCAAACAGAAGCTTAACCTGCTACAGCATTTTACACATGAATCCACATTCCATTCTTAGGATGGATCATTATTGTTCAGCTAGATTTCGCTAGTCTTTACCCATAAATGCATTACAAACATCAAGTTTGCAAATAAAAATCAACATTTCAGACAATTTTACCAAACACGAGATAAAAACAAAAATAGAGAGCAAAAGGCCAAAACACCAAAAATTCTTAAATTTAATGCAAAAACTATAATTACCTAGGCTCAAATACTAAAACCTCCGCGAGCTTATTTCCATTGTTATCATTCCACTGAACTTTTCTTCGCACTCTCTCTGGATTTCTTGACATCCCACCTCTCCTAGGAGGCAACAAAGTATTGGACTCACTGTAATCTTCTCTATCATCAGTATGATTCTCAACTTTTTCGGAGTCTACAGTTATCAAAGGCTTGTTTCCAAACCCATTAGCATCTTTAACATCCTTATCCATTGGCAATCGCACACACTCACAATACTCGAAAAAAGCTTATCCTATCAACCAAATTTGAGTAAGAAAGACAAAAAGGCAGAGAATTGCTGAAGAACCTGGGTTTTTTTTTTTATAACAAAAACCCAGATACCCAGATTGCTAAAACATCAAGAATTAACAAACCCTAACCCTAAAATTCAAAATTTATAAGGGTTGGTAAAGGTAGCAGATACAAATTTGACAATCCAGCTTGAAGGTCAACGCTCATTTTTGACATGATCATACTTGGAAATGAATCAAGAAAAGATCAAAATCCAGAAAAGTAACACAACAAGAGCAAAAAAGAGAAGTCATTGAGAAGAGATGAAACGATTTTTCCCGAGAAAGTGAGAGAAAGATTGAAGCTTTGAAAAGCACAAAAGTTCACTAGTTGTCAGATTAGATATATCAAAAAAGAAAGGAAAGCAAAGGCAGAGAAAATTATATTAAATGTACATAAAACCAAATCAAACAAACTTGAAAATGAAACCATTTAACCAATAAAAATGCAATCTTTTTATCAAGCAGCACTCAGAGAAGAGGAAAGAAAGAAAGAGCAGGCAAAACAAAATGGGGGTTTTACTTTTCTTTTTTCATTTCTTAATTGGATAAAATAATGTCCTTTTATTTATTTATTTATTTTTTTATTGTTGTGTGTGCACTGTGCAGTGTAGATTTGATCAGACGGCTGTGATTGAATAGCGTGTGGGGTCCAGAAGGTATTATTGGCCGATGTTAGTTAATCTCGTTGTGACGGTGGTGGCGTATTATTTTGTTACGATGGGAATATGAGTTAATTTCATACATGTCCTTAAACTTTCAGTTTACGCACACTTTGATCCTCCAATTCATTTTCGCTTCATAAAAATCATTCAATTTCGTTGAATGTGCACATTAAAATCCTTCTGTTAATTCTCTCAGCTAAAACTAGCTGCTACACACATACTCATCTCGCCACCTAAGCAATTTTGAATTAAAAAATTCCACATCACAATCTTCATCTCCCTATGCACGTGGTTCCTAACAGTAATTTGCTTTCCCTTTCTATAAATTTCATGGCCCTTTTATGATTATAACAGAAATCACAATAAAAACTTGAAAAAAAAAATTCGCTTTTACCTTTATTAAATCTGTTCATGGAAGCTGAAGAAGATAGAATCACAAGATCCCGATATTGTTACAGACTATCTAACTGCTTTTGGCCAGCCCATTTGTGAATGTGATGAGGAAGCTCCCCTAAGGACCTCTTGGACAGAGGTAAATCCAGGGACGCGTTTTTATGGCTGTCCCAATTACGGGGTGAGTGATTTATGATTGTTTATTCTGTTGCATATTGTAATTGTGTTTGAGAGTTGAATTTGGCTAATTTTTTTTCCGATTTCTATAGACTCCAAAGGGCAAATGTCGTTTCTTTGTGTGGGTGGATCCTGAGTTTTCAGAGCGGGCCAAGAATGTGATTAATAGTCTATTGAGGAAAACAGAGAGATTGGAGAAGGATAAGTATGAAGAAGTAAAGAGGCAGAGGGTTATGGCATTTGGGAAAGTGTTTATTTGGAGTGTTGCTTTACTCTCTATTGGAGTCCATGTTTTTACATCAATGTTAGGTTTGAAGAAGGAATGAAATTTCTGGATATTTGGGCAATTGGGTTTAGCAGGGTAGTGTAAGTGTGGGTGCTTTTTGTTATAAGAACATGTGATGTGCCCTATATATTCTAAACTTTATTAGTTAATGAAATTGTAGGGATTAAATTCCCATTTGTGCCCAAAATTATATTCATTCCTGCATTTTGTGGTTTGCTTGCAACTATATAATTTATATACCTTATTTGCTTTGGACCAATTGTTTGTAATGAGTTTATGAATGTAATTGTGTTTTTGGCAGTTGATTAATTCAACAAGCAAATTTGGTGAAACCAACCTGAATGACCTGCATATCAAAGAACCTTTTTTAATCTTATCTTACTAACATGCATAACCTGTATAACATGCATATCAGATACACTAAAACAATATGCATAGCAAACCTCATTCAACCTGCTAAACCTATAAATTATCATAACCTGCAAATATCTATTACAATGACCTGCTAAACCATGACCTGCATTACCATGACCTAACAAAGCAATAGAAAGTCAAATTCCATTACAGAATCATTAATCCAAACAAAGATATCCATTGAAAAAACAAAATTAGCACATTATAATGTTGCTTATACAGAGCAAACCAATCAAGTTTACTTAGGCAACCCAAAAAACCATTCCTATATGTGCATTATACATAAATTGCAATAAAAATGTCTATTTCCAGTGCACCATCCTATCTAACTGTGCATATATACATATACAAAAAGAAATGCAGCTTTAGCATTACATTTGGAATTTCATCATAAATATTCCTTCATTCTTTGAAGTTGCATAACAAAAAAACTTGAATATGCAATAATCATCACTTTCTAGCACCTCTGCTTGCTCCAATGGTCTTTGATCTTGGTGATTTATAATATGCATTGCCAAATCTACTTGGTTCATCTTGATGTGGAATCTGCATATCTTGACTAAGTTGTGTCAAATTGCTATGTTGACTGTTATTGATATCAAGTGACTGTCCATGTTGAGAATATATAGGGGTTGAGTCCATTGTTGGATAAGATGAAGTTGGTAAAGACCCCTGATATTAATAATAATTAATACAAAAATTGACAGTGGAATACTTAAAAATTAAATATTTGTTCCATTTCTATAATAAACTAATACCTAAGTTCCAATTTGGTTAAAATTAACTGTAGTCCTTATAGGTCTTGATGATGAGGCATTTTTTTTTACTTTTTCCACCCCTAGCATGTGTTGGTGGTCAAACCTACATATTAAAAGGCACAACAAACAATATGGAAATATTGAAAAATATTAACATTGGTACCAACTAAATATAAATTTACAAAATAAACCTTGTATACCTTAGTTTGTGAACTATTCTCATTTCTGTGTGTTTTTTTTTTTTTTTTTTGTGACCTATCCCACCACAAACTTAACATCTCATCCTTACAACCCCCTTCTTTTTCATCATAGCTGTAGTCCCTTCTCATTTTGTATTTTGCATCACCTCTGATTCCCTTCTCCTATTCATTTTATTTGCAGCTGCTGCATTTTCCAATTCTTCTGCTTCCTTCCTCCTAACAGTTGGTCTTCTTCCTCTTTTCTTTACAATCACTGGTGGAGGAGTTATCACATTTCTTCTATATGGTTTTGGCCACATTGATTGCTCATTTAGTAGTTCAACTGTGTGGCTGTAAACCCTCAAAGCAATATCCACATGATACAGTGTATCCACATATCTTTCAGGTATTTCATTGTTCCCAAATATGACTGCAACCCCATGCTGACAAGGGATTTTTGTGAGATCCCATCTCCTACAAGTGCAAGTCTTTGCTTATAGATCTACCACAAATTGGTGACCTCTGCCATGAACTTGGACTCTTGGTGAGCTAACAAATGTTGGGAAATAGTCACCAGAAGCCTCTTTGATCTTGTTTAATTTCTTTTGGATCTTTGGACACAAAATTGTCCCTGATTGCTTTAATTTCTCATATTCCTTTTTCTTTTTTGCAACCCTTCTCGTCAGTTGGTTTCTTATCATCTCTAGCATGGTTATGATTGGCTTTGTTCTTGCTTCAAGTATATACCTGTTAAAAGAATATGATCAATAAAACATTACAAACTTTATACTAGTGGGATATTTGAATTGACAAACTAATCATTTAATACCTGTTAAAACATTCACACAGGTTGTTTAGGAGAATGTCACACTTTGTACTAGTCTTGAAACATGCCCTGCACCAGTTTTCACATGGCCTTTCCCTAAGTCATTCCCTGCATTCAATTGACTTCTTCTCTACCTCATTCAAGCATTCTTCTAACCAGCTCATGTAGCTTGCTCTTGCACAGTTCCATAGAAGATCCTAAAATTCTTTGCCCTTGAACAATGCCCTCATATTAGTCCACATGTGCCTCACACACATTCTATGTTTTGCATTAGGAAACATCTCTCTTACTACACTTAACAATCCCTGCACAACAAAATAGTTGTTAGTTGGAGTATATGAAAGCATAACAAAAATAGTATATATATATATCAAGTGGAACTTACCTTCTGTCTATCAGAGATGAAGGTCCAATGATGTGAGTTGGATAAATGCAGATCATCCCTTAGATTAGTTAAAAACCATTCCCAATAATCCTTATTTTCTTTCATCACCATTGCCCAAGCAATGGGGTAAATGCAATCATTGGGATCAATCCCTACTGCAGCTAGCAACTGGCAACCATATGTGCCTTTTAGCCAGCACCCATCCAAGCAAACTAGAGGCCTGCATCCATCTTTGAATGCCTCTCTCATAGCTGCTAGGCATATGTATATGCCATCAAACACACCCTTTTCTTCTTTGAACTCAATAGTTAATCCTGGATTAGATCTCAATATTTCAAGCTTGTAATTATGAAGTTTTGCATACTGCTCTGCCTCATCCCCATTGATCTTCTTCAAGGCAAGATCCATAGCCCTCCAAGCCTTCATCATTCCTATTGAAATTCTAGTGTCCTTTTGTACCCTTGCCATAAAAGCTGTCAAAAGCTAGTTGGGGTTATCTCTTATCTCATCTATATAATGAGATGCTAACCACTTGGCAGTCATATGGAAGTTAGTGTAGACACGACCACATATGTGTGTCAGATGAGCAACCCTAATTTGGAAGGTACAGTCACTAGGTTCTTTTGCTATTAGCTGGTGAAGCATAAATCCTCCATTTACAATTTTCATTCATGCATTTTGCTTCAACTCTTACCTTGTCATTCTTAGGAAACCAAATTTGAAATCTATTTTTTATTCTATGATTCCTTATTGCTTCCTTCAGCTCATGCCTATCCTTGAATAACATGCTCACTTAAAAATAGGGATCATCCATTTCCCTTTATGCAAAAAACTTAGGATATCTAGGCATCCCTTCACCATCAGAGTCTGATTCTGTATGCAGCTCATCACTTGCTGCATAATCTGAATCTTGCTCTAAAAGCTCATCATTTAATGGTACATCAGTTGGTGGTTGCACAGATTCTGCAGTTCCCCTAGGCCTCCCCCTTTTACCTACTGAACTACTTGCTATGTTCACTTGCTCTGCTTCAAGGTTAATAGCTTCATTCAATACTTCAACTAAGTCTTCATCACCATCAGCTAAGTTATAATCAGGATCAAACAAATTATTATCACCTTCTGTAGCAAGATCATTTGTATCATGAACATTTGTAGATTGATCATTTATTGCTTCCTCATTTGTACCTTCATCTTCATGAGTTGCATGCAAATCATCTTCATGAGCACTTGCATTTGCATCAATATCATTCTGTTCCACATTTGCTCCATGTTCATCAAAATTGAAGTCTTGCACCAATTCTAAAGTTATATCAGCAGCAAATGAAATGCCACTACTTGCCTCTACTGTCAATAATGGAAGCAACTAATGTTGTGCACTTGAGGCCCT
>CATKHJ010736833.1:0-21721 GCA_949750685.1 Vernicia montana
ATAATTTTCAGTAATAATAGTTATCAAACAGAATTATTATATTTAGCACTTAAAAATTTCAGTATTTATTGTATTTAGCGCTTAAAATTCAGCACTTAATTTTTCAGTACTTAATTTTCAGTTTTACCAAACACCACCTAAATCTATTGATTAATTAATTTTATTTTTTTCTTCTAAATTTCACAAATATTTTAATCAAATTAAAATAATAATTTGTATTTTAATTTAAACTAAATATAATAAATAATTTAAAAGATTAAATGAATTATAAGAGGATTAACACCATTTAATTAGGGCAAAATTAATAATTGGGGTTATAAGATATCCACTCTCTCCATTAGCAATTAGTCAATTACCATTCTTAACTTGGCTTGAAGAAAAATAAAGCCATATATAATTGTTTAGACCATGCATTGTCTCCTATCTTATGGGTTTTAAACATATTTGAGGAAATTTTGGATTTAATAAGGCATAAATAATTGTAATTTTATATAAATATTTTTGGGGATGATATGAATATGATTATATATATATATATTTATATTCCAATAACAATCCAATCCCAGACAAGCACCGACTAGACCATATAAAAACTAGAAATAGCATTGCCCCATGTGAACTTCAGCCACATTTTATTATAGAATGAGCTCGAAGGCATCCCTTTTCAAGCTAATTTTAATCATAATATAATATTTTTTCATCGATAAAATTAATGTTAAAAAATTAGTAATAATATTTTTTAAAGCATTATCTAAATAATATATATAGTTAATCATAACATTATATATATGTAAGAAAAACAGAGCAAGCACCCCTGCCCCAATTTTTTCCTTACTTGCTTCCCCAACCCTGCCGTCCCTATCCCATTGCAATTCCAAATCCAAAATGTTTTCCATTAAATTACCCAAGGAAGCATTCTTTAAACTAACACTATTATTTTCCATGTTTGTTAATTATTCATATTCGAGGCAAAAATATAATTTGTACTTTGAATCCTAAACTCAAACTTGCAAGACAATCTGTTCAGAAAATTTAAACTAAAAGACTGATTTATAATTTTCACAATCTGATACTATTTACAAATCATGCCAGCTGCACCTGGTACTGGTAGCCTTTGGAGCTAGCTTTTAGAGAAAAATTAAAAGCAACTATAGCAAGAAGTCCATCCACTTTATAAATGGAAATGTAGATTTGATTGCCATTTTTGCTTTCTCTGAGCAATAAGAATTCACTGAATTTGAGGGCTTTGAGCACATGAAGAAATTCCTAGACCCCAAATTTATCAACTTCTCATCTGGCTTCAAACCTGCACTCACCATATCTAAATTAATTAACCATTATTATTATTATTATTATTATTATTATTATATAATCATGCATTTTTTTTTTTGACATACATAATGTTAGATAATAAGAAGAAACTACATCTTGGGCCTTGATGAGCCCAAGCTATATGTAATTTTACATATATCTACAACTACAAGCTCATTGGGCACTCATGACATATTTAATGAACTAGATTCAGAGGGCCCCTTTGAGAAGAATAAATCACATTCATTTTTTTTTTCATTAAAAATTCTTAAAAAGAACTTGAAATTTATATTACAAGAGAGACATTCAATCACTGTATATTTTAAGCAATGTCAATATATATAATTAAATTAAGACTAGATGTCTTTGATAAATTTAATTTCGATTCTGTTTTAAATTCGAGACATATCTTAAAAATAATTTCAGTACTATTAAATCAAAAAGCTAGTTGTTGTAAACTTCTTATCATCTTTTTTTTTTTTTTTTTTTTTTTTTTAGCAAGAGAGAGAGAATCGAGTTTGGATCTATTACTTAGACTATATATGTACTTACATTAGACTATGGATAGACAGACGAAGACATGGTCCAATGGCTCTCCTCAATTTTTGAAACTTATAATGATTATAGTAGTAATTTTAAAAAAAATTCAAATATTACAGGTATAAATAGCTTTTGACTATTTTGAAATTTCTAAAGTTTTAAAATTATAATATTATTTTTAAAAATCTCTTAATCTTGGCTTTTTTACTCTACTCACTCCTAATTATCCTATTTTATCATTAAATTAACCATTTATTCCAAAAATAATATTTAAAAATTTTAAAGTAAATACTTCACGTTTATAATTTACATATTTTTTTTTGCAGATTTATTTTAGTTTTCTTTAATTTCTTATTATATTATATTATATTTTACAATAATGATATGATTAAATTTTATTTATATTATTTGCTCGCTACTCATGTTATCAAATAGAATAAAAAAAAAAACTAAATTAGTTTAAGAAAATCCAAAAAAAAAATCCTCATTTTATATGAATAGTACTTCTCAATTATTTTTGTAATTATTTAATTTTTATCTCTAATCAGTTATATAATTTTAGTTAAATAAATTTTTATGAGGTAAAATTTAAATTCATAAAATGATCAATGACAGTTTTAACTTATTGAATGCAATCATTATATTTTTTTTTTAATGGATCCCTAAATAAATTTTCTGAGTCACTGAAACTATGTCTGGATGTACGACTTCTTATCATCTTAAAGCTTCTAATAAGCTAAAAAAAGATTTGTGTTAATTATTATATATTAACTTGTTAAATGACGCATTTGATATATAATAAGAACTGATTAAAAATAATGCGGAAAAAAAAAAGTTGACAGAAACTTACTTTCAAGGCATTTGGCAAAAAAAAAAAAACTTACTTTCAAGGCTAAATTGGGAGTAGTGAAGCTCAAAACGATCAGGATTAATATCATTTAAAAGAGGTCTCCTCTTCTCCTTCACATAAATTTCAATCGCCGCCTTAATCAAATCCCTAACTGTATTCTCCGACGGCAAAATAACCTGCACTGGTCCTAAACTCCTATCAATATTTACATTCAACAGCAATTTCGTCAGCTTCTTCTGTGGCCCACTGCTATTCTTATTATTCTCCGTTGCAAGTGAAGCCAATTTTCCTGGCACCGATATAACTCCACCTCTCCGCCGAACGAGGTCGGAGTATCTTTCCGGTGGAAAAGTCTGCAACGACCTGTCGGAGGTGGAGCGAGGCCTGTTGCTGCTGTGTATGATGTGGCGGAAAGTGATTGGAGCGCGAGAAGTCATGGACTCAATTTTAGCTACTTGGTGGTGAGTGTTTGGTTTTGCAGAATGGAGAGAGTGAGTGAGGATTTTCAGTTACGTCATGTGAAAAAAATGGAGGGATGTCACGGCTTATGGCGTGTTTGGATTTTGATTTTTTTAGACAGTTAAATAAATAAAAAAAGTATAATAAAACTAAAAAGATATGGCGAAATTTCCTAGAAAGTGGTTGCGTTTGGGAATGCCCTTGGACGTTTTAGTTTATTACAGATATGGGGTTATCACACGTCACAGCAGTCACACTCCTCTCTTTCTTCCTAGTTGTCTTCATGCATGTCTATATAAAAATTATTCCCTTTATATTCAAAAATATAATTCTAATAAATAAAATAAAAAAAAACAAACTCTTTCATTAATGGAGTTAAATTTTAGAATTTCGGTCACCATGTCTCTATGAGATATGTAATACATAGGATCTTGATTAGAACCCTTCCTTTGCAATTATGGTGGTACCAAATTATTAAGAGAGTATCCTAAAATTCTAAAATAATAATACATCTACTAATTGTTAAGGTTTACTAATTACATATATAATTTAGATAATAAATTAAAATTTTTTTTTTCGTGTTAAAAAAATTATCTAATATATATTTTGCCTTTTAAACTTATCACGATTGGTAATTTTATCTCTTATATTTTTAATTTAATTAATTTAATACTTAAAATTGATAAATTAAAATAATATAGTACTTATTCATCTTAATCAACAAGTTGTATAAATGCACCTATATAAAGTAGGTGAAGTATTTAAGAATACATGACTTGACATTTATTTTAATAAAAAAATATTATTTTACTATTAAAATTAAAATTCTCTCTTTTTCTCTCTCCTTCTAAAAATTTCTTATTTTTCTTCCTTCACAAACTTAGTGTTTGCACCTTAATTTAATTTTGGAGTTTTCACATAAATACTTAAAAAAGATAAAATATTTTTCTATATGTCTTTTTTTTTTAAATACAATTTATTAAATTTTATATTTTAAAAACGTCCCACTTTTAAAAGTATATTATAAGTATACAAAAAACAAAAAAAAAAAAAGGAGAGAACATTTTAAAAAATCTAAAAAGACAAAAAAATATTTAAAAAAAATAAAAAAATTATATTTAACATAATTTCCTCTTTAATTTTTTGGCTAGCTAATTATTATTAAAGCCCATGCCCATTTGCAAAATTCATCTCATTTATTTATTAAATAAATAAATTTTATTTATTTAATAAAGTGGATAGTTAAGTGAAAAGTGGGGAGTTGAGAGGCAAAATGACTACCGCAACGGTTACTTGATGGATGAGGCTCCTATAAAGGCAGAGGACGGACAATGAACGGGGGACAATAAAAATTCAACAGAAAAACACGAGACAATCAAGGCGACAGAATCACCTCCCAGAGAATACCAATACTCAAGCAAAGTCAAGACTTTCAATTACTGCAAATTTCCATTTACCATTTACAACATTTGTTCATACTTTGTTGATTTTCGTTCTTTAATACAAACACATTTACTTTCATTTCTTTAATGCAATCTAGTTTCCTTTATTGCTCAATTTAATTTTCCTAGCCTTTAAATACAATCATTTACATTTAATCAGCTTGTGCCTTACGAATTCAAGCAAATTGTGACAAAAAAATTTGAAGATTTACAATTACTTTGATTTTTAGAAATTAAACAATACAAATTTATGACAATTGGTGTACCTACACACGTGACACACGCGACACACGCTCGACAAAAATCAATATCCCACACATACAGATCTTGTAAAACCCGTATCATGTGATTTCTTCAATTGTCTCCTTCTCACTAACTTTAACGCGTTAATTAAAGTTTGATTGGATTAATTGCCCAATTTATTTGTTTAGCAAATTAAAATAACTGTCTATGTAGGCTGCTATGCCATTTTCAAAAAAATTCGTATGGCATTGGAAGTTGCTTTATTGCAGAAATAACATAAAACAACAGAGCAGCAAAGGCTATCTCCTATTGTCTGTTTGGATTGAAATGAAGTTGCGTGCGATCTTCTGTTGTATATAATTAGGGCACTCACAAGTACAATAGTATATATTGAAAACAACATTTTATCAAAAACAAACAACAATTCAATTAATGCCAACAATTATAATTTTACTTATAACATACTTTTTTTTCTGAATAATATTAGAATTAAATTGTCCACTTCTTCTCAAATTGAATCTTCAATGAAATTAACTACTGTGATATAGTGATAGTACTTTACAAGGACAGAAACTTGGATGCAGCTTCGTCATTAAGGGTTGTTCATTGGATTCTCCTATGGGAATACATCACTATACATCAAAATGAAGAATTAGTTGGCGTCATTTTTGTAGATTTTAATTTTATGTTCAAATAATAGGGAAATAAGACGATTGTAATTAGAAAAAATAAAAAAGACTGCATTTTGCTAAAAAGATAGCAGTTATTAAAATTTGTTTAATCAAGGGTTTTTTGAGTCGATGATATTGAAATTGTCTTCATATATGCCTTTGAATCCTAATGAGAAAATATCTATATATATTGATGAAATTTTCTTTTCTCTACAGTCAAGTTGTTATGCCTAGTGGTGGCCACGATTTTCAATTTAGTTTTGGTTTATGAAATCTTGGAAAGTCGGAATCGAAAATGTCCTATGGTTTCCGTTTCAGCCAACTTGTTTTTTAAATAATATATACACACAGGAATTAGGTTCTGTTTCAGCCAATTTTCTATATATAAAAAATATACTTTATATTAAAAAAAAAAATCCAAATAAATTTTGAATTTTGATTGCACGAGAGGTCATATCAGCTCTGTTTTGATTAAATAACCATAAAACTCACTGTTTCTGATTTCAATCATAAATTATGTATTTTTTTTAATCAAGTAATTAGAAATATATTTTCAAAATTCGAATTCCAATCAATTAGACATATACAATACAACTATCAATTAGTGTTAAAATTTTCATGCCTCATAAAAAAAAATACACATTATATTGTAAATATATTAAATACAAATAAACTTATTTGTGAATCGAATTTTGAATTTCTACTTATAAAAAAAAATATAAATCAAGAGAGTTAAATCTTTAAAAATTTTAATATTTTTTAAATTTAAACGTGATCCCTAAATAAATATAAATACAAATATATTTTGATTATTTTCGTAAGTAAAACTCCAATCCATTTATACAACAGTTTATTCCTATTAAATTTTCAAGTATACAAATTATAAATATTTAAA
Source organism: Vernicia montana (assembly GCA_949750685.1). Lineage (NCBI taxonomy): Eukaryota > Viridiplantae > Streptophyta > Magnoliopsida > Malpighiales > Euphorbiaceae > Vernicia > Vernicia montana. Next base: position 6,412 of record CATKHJ010736833.1, read on the forward strand.
TACAATCATACAAGGGCAAAAGGACCAAATTAATCTTCGAATTTGGCACCTGAGAATAAATCAGGACAAAATCACATTTTTTTGTCATCAAAGTTCTCATACTTAACAATTTTTATCAAATTAGTCATTGGTCAAACTTTGAACAATGCATGTGCTATAAAATCAGACGAAATAACGTTAATTTCATAAGTTTCGTTTGGTATAGCTTTTCGGAAAAGTGCTTTTCTAAAAAAAAAAAATTCAGTTTTGAAAAAATAGGTGAATAGATGTTTTTTCAAAAAATAGAATTGAAAAAACAATTTCAAAAAAATTAAAAAAAACAAATTAAATAAAAAATTAAAAAAGTGATATTTAGTCTCTAAAAACTATTATGTGATTAATTAATATATTAATGATTGATGAAAATTAAATATAACACGGTACTAATTTATGTAATTATAAGTTAGGTTTTAATTTTTTATCGCCCCTTGTTAGATTTTCTAATTCGCTCCTATTTGAATGTTATTTATAAATATTAATGAAAGATATTTTGAATTTTACAATTCTTATGTTCATTTGATTGTTTAATTTTTGTTTTGTCCCTGGAATTTAATTTTCAATACTAAATAAAGATGTGTATAATGATCAACAAAATATCATCATTTTATTAAAACATTCAATCATTACACAAAATCGAAAAATAATTTTCACTTATACTCCTAAAACTTAAATTTAATTGATTACTATTATTAGCTTGTAAACTAAAAAATACTTTTTGAATTTTTATTTAATTGATTAATTTTTTTTGAAACTGTTTTTTTTCAATCCTGCTTTTTGAAAAAGCATTCTATTTTTTCAAAAATACTTTTCAAAATTGAAAAAACTGAAAAAAAAATAGAAACATTTTTCTGAAAAGTTATGTCAAACGGGACTTATGAAATTAACGTTATTTCATCTGATTTTATAGCACATGCATTGTCCAAAGCTTGACCAAGGACTAATTTGACAAAAATTATCAAGTATGAAGACTTTGATGACAAAAAAGGTGATTTTATCATGATTTGTCTCCAGGTACCAAGTTCGAGGACTAGTTTGGCTCTTTTGCCAATATGAAACTCATAAGCATCTACTTTCTAAAAGCCTTACTTAGAGAGACTAAATAGCTTTACCACCAATCGCACCATGTGGCAGACACTACTATCATCACTAATTCTTAGTGTCAATTATCTTATGAAAAAATGATGGATTTTTTTAATTAATTTGTTTAATTTGTAAATTTAATTAGTTTAATATGTAAATTTAGTTTTGATTAATTTGATAATTGATTTGTTAAGTGATTTTTTTGAGTTTAGTTGGAGAGAGAAAAAGAGAAAGGGAGTTTGAATGAGAGAGATGGCATGAAATAGAAAATTTAATTGTAAGTAAATGATATTTTAGACTTTTCACAATTTTTTAAAGGAAAAATTAACAGAAGAACTACTTAGTGTAACAGAATCAAATTTCAGGAATTAAAGAGTAACTTTTTCAAAATGCAAGGACGAAATCATTATTTAAGACAAATCTCATAGACTAAATAGTACTTTATCATTTTTTTTTATTATTGAGTTTTGTGTGGTCTGCTCTTATAAAAAGATGTGATGATTAGTGATTAGTGTGGAAAAGAATGAGAAATTTTTTATAAGATCACCACACTTCATTTTATTGGATATGTTGTGTTGCTATAATTTAAATAGTGCTAGAGTAAAAAAGAAGGGCTGTAATTTTTTCTGATCTTCTAATTATTTAGATGTTACATATTTATATTAGTAGAGAAATGGTTCTAGATACAATTTATAAAATTAGTTTATTCGTGGTACAAAATACAATCAAATCCTACAGCATGTAGGATTATATATAGGCTTAATTATAAGGATTCTTAATTAGTATACCTTCATAATATTGACTTCTCAATCTGTATATATATGTATTTGTATTTATGAATAATCAATCAAGAATTCCAAATTTAATTTTCTTTCATGATTACATGGTATTAGAGCATGAAAATTTTTTAAATTTCAGAATTCTAGAAATTTTCTTTGCTGTCCTAGTGAGCAGTGTTTGTAAAGTTCTTTGGGTAACCCTTTTCGAGTGACCACCTGTTCTCACCGCCGGCAAAGACTGAAGCGCCGCCTGCCGATCGGCTCTTTCCTGAAGTTCGATCACCATGCGCCTCTAGAAGCTTTTGCCATTTGCCTCACTCGCCGGCATGTGCAGGCGCGTGTTTCGATACCTTGTCTTCCAGTCAGACTTTCCGGTTTCGTCCCACTCTTTCCGAGAATCCAGTGTGTCTTGTTGCTTTAGTACTCACCATCACAAGGAAGATTATCTTGCTTCCATTTTTCGTTTATGTGCTATTTTGTTTTGGCTACTGTCTGTTTTAATTTAGACTTGGGTATGTGATTCTTGTTTGGTTGTCTTTGGATTTGATTCTTGTTATTTGGATCTTGTGTTTGTTTCGATGGTTGAAGATTAAAAGAATTTGGTTGTGACTGATGTAATTCCCATGATGTCCAAAATTACAGAACATAAGTTGACTGGTCCGAATTATTTAGATTGGTGTAACACCGTTAGGATTTATTTGTAGAGTCTGTTTAAGGATGATCATCTCACTGAGGTAAAACTTTCCAGGAATGTCTAAGAGATGATGCTCGCTTATTCTTGCAAATCAGGAATTTTATTGACACTGAGATAGTTAGCCTAATTAATCACTATGAGTGTATCAAAGAATTGATGGAATATTTAGAATTTATGTATTCTAGAAAGGGGAACATTTCACATATTTATGAAGTTTGTAAGGGTTTTTACCTTGCTAAACAACAAGATCAGTCTCTTCAGGCCTATTTTATGAATTTTAAAAAGACCTATGAAGAATTGAATATTTTAATACCTTTTAGTCCTGATGTTAAAGTCCAGCAAACTCAACGAGAGCTAATGGCAGTAATGAGTTTTTTAGTTAGTCTTAATTCTCAGTTTGAGGTTGCTAAATCCCAGATTCTCTCCATTGTTGAGATTTCCTCTCTACACGAAGTCTTTACTAAGTACTTCACATAGATACATTTGCCTTTGTTGTTCCATCTGTTCAAACTCCTAATGCTCTTGTCAGTCATAATAGTGGATCTAAAACTAGGCGGTCCTATCATAGGAGTAATAATAGAGGAGGACATATAGGCAATCAGGACAATCGGAGTTAAGATGCAGGGGAAGTTACGTTGTGTGTCATTATTGTCATGAGCCGGGCCATACCAAATGCACGTGGCGCAAATTACAAAACAAACCTAAGAAGTCTCACTCAGCTCATGTTGCAACTATTACTGCTACACCTAGCTCATCCTCTGAGCAGACCGTTACAGTTTCTGCAGATGAATTTGTTAAATTCACTCAGTATCAAGAAGCATTGAAGAATTCAGCCTGCCCTATCACTGCCATTGTTAAGTCAGGTAAACCAAATATGTGTCTTCTTTCCTCTTCCTCACAATGGGTCATTGATTCTGGTGCCACAGATCATATGACAGGTAATCCTAGTCTCTTCTTTACTTTTCAGTCACACACATCTTCTTCTAATGTTACTTTAGCTGATGGTTCTACTTCTTTTGCTTTTGGTTCTGGCACTGTTCATCCATCTCTATTAATTTCCTTGTCTTATGTATTGAGTCTACCGAGATTTTCTTTCAAATTAATATATGTGAGCAAACTTACTCGTACTCTGAATTGTTATATCTTATTTTTTCCTAATTTTTGTCTCTTTCAGAATCTTATGACGAGGAAGATTATTAGTAAAGGACATGAATTAGGAGGTCTTTACATTCTCGATACCCAGGTGCCCAAATCCATTACATGTTCTGGTGTCTTAACTCCTTTTGAAGCACATTGGCTGCTGGGACATCCTTCTTTACCTCTATTGAAGAAATTATGTCCTCAGTTTCATAATGTATCTTCCTTAGATTGAGAGTCATGTTATTTTGCAAAACATCATCGTCTATCTTCAGTCTCTCAAGTCAATAAAAGAGCTAGTTTTCCTTTTGAGTTAGTTCATTCAGATGTTTGGGGTCTTTGTCCTGTTGTGTCCAAAACTGGATTAAGATATTTTGTTACTTTTATTGATGATTTTTCTTGTGTGACTTGGCTTTATTTAGTGAAGAATCGTTCAGAATTATTTTCCCATTTTAGTGCCTTTTGTGCTGAAATTAAAACATAGTTTAATGTTTCTGTGCATACATTAAGAAGTGATAATGCCAAAGAATATTTTTTCAAATCTTTTCAAACTTATATGATTCATAATGGCATTCTTCACCAATCCTCTTGTGTTGACACACCATCTCAGAACGGTGTGGTTGAAAGAAAAAATAGACATCTCCTTGAGACAGCTAGGACACCCTCATTCTAATTGCACATTCCTAAATAATTTTGGGTTGATGCAGTCTCCACAACCTGTTTACTTATTAATTGCATGCCTTCATTTGTTCTTCATGGTGAGACTCCTTATAGTGTCCTTTTTCCCACTAAACCCTTGTTTCCTAATGAACCTCGAATATTTGGTAGTACTTCTTTTGCTCGTGATGTTTGTCCCTAGGTAACTAAATTAGATCCCAAGTCTTTAAAATGTATTTTTCTAGGTTGCTCTCGTTTACAAAAGGGGTATCTGTGCTACTGGCCTAGTCGTAACAAGTATTTGGTGTCAGCTGATGTTACCTTTTTGGAACATATTCTTTTTTTTTCTACTTCTTCTACTTCTTTTAGTAAAAGGGAAGATGATGATCTATTGGTTTGTAATGTAACATATAAGTCAACTAATGTTGCTCCACCACCACCTCCTATTCGCCACGTCTATTCCAGATGGCGAGACCCACTTGAGACATGTTTGACACCTGTCTCTTCTTTGACATCAGATCTAATGACCAGTGCTCTTGATCTTCCAATTGTCGTTCACAAAGGTAAAAGTTAGTGCACTTATCCCATTTCCTCTTTTGTTTCTTAGGATCACTTGTCTTCTTCTTCTTATTCTTTTGTTGCCTCCATTGATTCTATGGCTATTACCAAAATTGTTAATGAAGCCTTTTCTCATCCGGGCTGGCATAATGCTATGATAGAGGAGATGAATACTTTAGATGCTAATGGTACTTGGGATTTAGTGAACTTACATGTGGGAAAGAGGTTGTTGGATGTAAATGGGTGTTTGCAGTCAAATTCAATTATGATGGATCAGTGGCTCGACTTAAAGCCCGTCTTGTGGCTAAAGGCTATGCTCAGACTTATAGTGTGGATTATTTTGACACTTTCTCTCCTGTCATTAAATTGACCTCCATTTGCTTATTCATTTCTATAGTAGCTACTCATGATTGACCTTTACATTAGTTAGACATCAAAAATGCTTTCTTATATAGTGATCTTCAGGAAGAAGTTTATATGGAGCAACCTCTTGGGTTTTTTGCTCAAGGGGAGTACGGGAAAGTTTGTCATCTTCTTAAGTCCTTATATGGTTTGAAACAGATTCCCCGTGCTTGGTTTGAAAAATTTAGTCAGGCAATGTAAAAGATTGGGATGAATAAGAGCAAGTCTGACCGCTCAGTTTTCTATAAACAATCTGCATCTGACATCATTCTCCTTGTTGTGTATGTGGATGATATTGTCATTACTGGAAGTGATACTATGGAAATTTCATCTCTGAAGACCTTTCTTCACAGCTAATTTCACACGAAAGATTTAAGGGTGTTGAAGTATTTCTTGGGAGTTGAGGTGACAAGAAGCAAGAAAGGTATCTTCTTATCTTAGAGGAAATATGTGCTTGACTTATTAACTGAGACCAGAAAGCTGGGGGCTAAGCCATATAGTGCTCCAATACTTCCTAATCTGCAGCTCACAAAAGATGGAGACTTATTTGAAGATCCTGAGAAGTATAAAAGACTAGTTGGAAAATTGAACTATCTTACAATAACTCGTCCTGATATTTCATACTCTATTAGTATTGTAAGTCAATTTATGTCTTCCCCGACAATTCACCATTGGGCATCTTTAGAAAAAATCTTATGTTACTTAAAAAGAGCTCCTGGACGAGGAGTACTGTATAGAAATCATAGACATACTCACATTGAGTGCTTCTCAGATGCCAATTGGGCAGGGTCCAAGATTGACCGAAGATCCACTACTAGCTACTGTGTTTTTGTTGGAGCAAATTTCATCTCATGGAAAAGTAAGAAGCAAAATGTTATGTCCTTATCCAGTGCAGAATCAAAATATAGAGCTATGGCACAATCTGTGTGTGAGATAATGTGGATATATCATTTCTTAATTGAAGTTGGTCTTAAAGCGTCAATACCAGCAAAGTTGTGGTGTGATAACCAAGATGGTCTTCATATTGCTTGTAACCTTGTGTTTCATGAACAAAATAAGCATATTAAGATTGATTGTCATTTCGTTCGTGAAAAGATACAGCAAAATTTGATCTCAATAGGACATGTGAAAACTGGAGAACAATTGAGAGATATTTTCACAAAGGCTCTCAATAGAGCTCATGTCAATTATATTTGTAACAAGCTGGGCATGATTAATATCTATGCTCCAGCTTAATGGGGAGTGTTACAAAATACAATCAAATCCTACAGCCTGTAGGATTGTATATAGGCTTAATTATAGGGATTCTTAATTAGTATACCTTCCTAATATGAACTTCTCAATCTGTATATATATGTATTTGTACTTATGAATAATCAATCAAGAATTCCATATTTAATTTTCTCTCTTGATTACAATTCGAATTGATTAGAACATCTCTTTTCCTTAAGTTAAAGCTTAGCTATTAGATATAATTACTAGTCAATCACCCGCGCGTTGTTACGGGTGACTGTGAACCCTTAATTTTACTCCCTCAAAGGCAATATGTAGACCCGGAAAGACAAACCTCTGGCAGTTAAAATTTCCAATATCCATCACCCTCTGAACCACCTTCAGATCATCTGGGACTGAATACGGAGCATAACGCAATTGGAATATCTGAAAACGGATGAGAAACGGTTGAAAACAGGCCAAAATAATGCAATCGGGTTGAATCTGGCCTGGATGCCGTAGAGACCTCTGCTCTGAGGTAGCCAAAACTGCTACCGAGCAGCCCTCTATGGTAGCTGCAGCAAGAATCTGATTTTTGAGCAGTTTTCCACTGTATCCCACATCCAAAGTGCATGAAACTTTTCCCCAACTTTCACCCTATATGTTGACCTAAATTGAGTTATCAACTTAGTCAATCTCTATTTTGATCTTGACAATCAAATTGAATAGTACTAATGTTTCATCTAAGTGTATTTTGACAAATAAAATACCTTAGGAATGTTTAGAATTCTAGAACTTGGAAAATTCTCTAAGTGTTCTGTTGGACTCATAAGTCGTGCCCATAACACTTAAATAGTGCCTGTAACAGGTCAGTCGCGACCGAAAATTAATTCAAGCCAAAGAAGCCTAAAATTTGGTTGAGGTCCAAAGAGGTTCGCAGTCACAGTTGCGACCGTCACTCAAAATGCTAAATGAAGATCGCGACCGCAATAAGGCCATAACGACCGCGATATTCATATTACAGAGAAACGTTCCAACAATTACTTAATCAGCAAAGGAAAATCTGCCAGGTGTCACTAGCAGTTAGAGACATATAAAAGTAGCGACCGCGATTATTCAATTGCGATTACTAAAGATCCATCGTGACCGCTATCAAGGCTTAACGACCGCAATTATTGTCTGATAGAGCAATTAATGTAGATTTTCTAGATGTTGGAGCAAGATTTGGTTGAGCACTATTTGTAACAGCTATTTGGTGGTGGGAAGCTATAAATACTCCCTTCAAAGGACTTTAATACACAACAACTACTTCTTAAGCAGCCAAACTCTTGCAATTTTAATTCTCAAGCTTTAAATTTTCATTCAACACACTTTGTGTTTGTTGTAAGAGCATTCATTGCTCAAAAGGTTGGGTGTTAGTCATTAAATACTCATTAGGTTGGGGAGGTGAGCCTTAGTAAAACTCTTGTTAGGTTTGAGTGTGAGCCTTATTAAAAACACTTATGTGATTTTAGTATGAGCCTATTCAAAATACTTGTATGGTTTAGTGTGATCCAAAATACTAAGTTGGGAGTGAACTTAGTAAAACTCCATTGATAGTGAAAATACTCAATTGGTGATTGTAAACCTTTAATTTTGCACCCTCAAAATATAAAAAATAAAAAATAATATTAAATTAAAAAAATTAGAAGTTAGGCCTATGGCTGTTGCAGGGCTCCCTTGCAGTTCCGCAGGTTAGCCTATGGCAGTGGGCTTGTTTTTTGATTTTTTTTTCAAAATTTTCTTCTTTTTTGCCTTTATCCCACATCAAAACTTCATGAGACTTCCCTCCAACCTTCACCCTATATATAGGGGTCCTCCCACTCATTATTTTTCACCTCTTAACCTCTTTATTTGCTTAATTAACCTTTGCATCAAGCGAACCATCCTCATAAGCTTGGTCCACCAACGAACAAGCTCTTTAGTTTTAAATTTTCTTTTATTTTTCTTTTATTTTTTCTTTGCTACTACTCCTTTGCAAAACAAATTGGGTTGCGACTTCCCGAGATGACCCGCTGAGTCAAAAGTTCCCTGCCGTTCAAGGCAAGCCTGCCGTCAAGTCTCCAAAGCCGCTCAAGCACAAGGTAAGCTTTTTTTCCTTTCTCTTTTCCTTTTCTTTATTTATTTAATTTATTTTTCTCTCTTTGGTATTGGTCTTTTTATTTATTTATTTTCCCTCGAAATTATTCTCTTATTCTTCTTTGAGCTTCTTGCCTAATTATTTTCTCTCTTAATTGATTCACTTAGATTAGTTAATTAAAATTTAAAATAATTAATTCAATCTGGTAATCAATTAAAATCAATCCAATCAACTCAACTTTCAATCAATTAAAATATGATAAAGTGGTTTGACTAAACAAACCCCTTCGCGAGAAGGGAGAATTGCATGGTTCTGATTCTCATTTAAAGCGATACGCAGACATGCTTGGTCCAAGCATCGAATCCAATTAAAATTAACCAACTTCTCCCCTCATCACTTTTTTCACTTTAATTTAATTTCTTTTATTACATTGATTTTATTAGGATTAGTTTGGGGAATGTGTAACTTCCCTAGAACTCATAAGGACTAGAGGAGGTATCCCCTAATTTGGATTTTTATTGTAACTTTATTTTATTTTTCTCTTTATTTTGTTTCCTCCTTATTTCATTTATTTACATAAATCATACATTTGTTATATTGTACATAATTTATGAAATTAATTTTAAGTCACAACTTTATTAAATACCAAACTAATTAAAATGAACCTGAAAACCCAGTCCTCGAATCCTCTTTGGTTGCGAGGCTAGTGATCTTTTTCCTTTGGAATATAATTAGAGTCAAAATGAGTTTTTACCTTATATTTTTCCAAATAAAAATAAAGTAAGGTGGCGACTCTAAATCAATTTGAGCTCAAGGGTTTCATCGTGAGTTCAAATCCAAATGAGCATTTTGATTCCCTTTAGCGGATCAGACCGGTGCTTGAGCGAGACCTCACAGTTGGCGACTCCACTGGGGACCACCTCCTTTTTAATAAAAAGAAAATAAGAAGACTACTAATTGGTTAAGAAGTTTGGCTTTTAATATAGTCATGACTTTCATGTATCACTTGCATATGATTTTTGCCTCCAAACCTAGTTCTAGGAAGAAAATGGATAGTGAGTAACATTGAGTGAGTAACCCTCATTGGGTCTATTCGCCGATAGTGAAATCATCCACCCTGCGACAAATCCTTTAATCCTTTCAAAGGTGTAACGAGTAAGTACGTACTGTCGGACCCACACGAAGCTCCTTGACTCACATGTGTTTAGGTATATCGCTGCTTTAGTGTGACGGGTACCCAATTCAAACCACCCTTAACCTTTCATGTTATGAACCTAGAACCTGACCTTAGGTTGTATGTACCATAATTAAAGCCTTGCATAATTGCATTTTCATAAAATATTTTTTCCATGCATATCATGCATTCATAATGTACAAAAAAAATGCATTCATTTCAAGTGGAGCCTTGAACCGAAGAAGGGTCGAACACTCTCACCTCGATCTAATCACCCTCGCCCCATGAACCTTAAACACCATTGCCCTTTATTCAACCCAAAACTCGGGTGCTTTTAATCCTCACCCTTGACCTTCATCACCTTGACCCTACCCCTTATCCAAAATCACCTCACCCAATACCTTCACCCCAACATACTACACTTAAGCCTAATACCCTTGGCCTATTACCTTCAAAATAAACCCATTACCCCTAAGCCCAACAACCTTGGCCCAATATACCCCGGACTTCTAAAGCCCAATATCTTTGGCCCAACATACTACCCTTAAGCCCAACCTCTTTGGCCCATTACCTTCAAGACCAACCCATTACCCTTAAGCCTAACATCCTTGGCCCACCATTGCCCTTAAGCCTAAATATCCTTGGCCCATCATTGCCCTTAAGCCCAACACATCCTTAGCCCACCATTACCCTTAAGCCCAACATCCGTGGCCTATCATACCTTAGGAAATCTTCAAAACCCAATGACGGTTGGCCCATAACATTTTAGGGAATCCTTTTCCCTCAGAGTCTGTATATCCCTACCCTTATGGCCAATCCAATTGATATGGCTGCCCTGACCACACCTCTGTCTCCTCCTACCAGAAAGGACCATCAATCTATCCAACCATCCTACCATAAAGGACCATCACCTTTTTCTACTAGAAAGAAAACCTCTTCTTACTATGAAGGAAACCTCTTCTTACCAGAAAGGACCACCACCTCATCTCACCTCACCTCTGCCCAAGTAGCATGTTATGGAGGAGTTTAAGCTTAGCTAATCAGGCTTGTCTGAGATTGAGTCCAAATCTTAATTTGAGTATGAGTCCATGTTTAAAGTCTAAGTTCGAGTTCGAATATGAGTCTGTCATTTTTGTATTCTTCTTCTATTTTGTACTATCTTCTCCTTTTGTAATAAAACATTTATGTTTTTCATGCACTTTTTTTTTTCTCATCTATCATGTTTAGTCTTCAATAGTTGTGTAAAAAAAAAAGAATAAATAAAAATCAATGGATTTTGGCAAACATTAGCATTACACCATAATCTCCACCATGATTTGGACAAATCAAGACTTGGGGTATCCTTGTGCTCGCAACAGCAATTGCTTCATCAAAGCAAAAGGAAATTCAAAGAAGTTACCCATTGCACTTTTGGGTAATCAAACATAACACCTCAACAAGGGGCAACAATCTCAAAAAGGACTTGATGTCCCCACAAGGTTTCTCTCTAAACCAAGATTCAATGAAATGGTCTAGACAAAGGTCAAAGCCCCAAGATGAAGGGAAGCGGTAGCCCAAATCATAGTGGAATCATTTTTAAATGCCAAAATTCATTGATTAGCTTGCTAAATTGAAAACCCGAAAGGGTGGCTTAGGCAAAAATTAGAGCAAACTCGTCGAGTTGAATACCCGAAAGGGCAGCTCGAGCAGAAGTTAGAGTTAAAAAGAAAAAAAGAGTCATCATGGTCAAATCATTCTGTCCCTTATGTCCTTATCCTACATTAAGGGCATATCTTTCTAAGTTATCATCCTCTGGTTGATCCCTCATTAGGGGCTCACCTTCCGAATTGTCTTCTATCAGTCCATCATGGGTATGTCCTCTATATTGTCTTTTAATTAATCCGTCACGTTGCCCTTATCATTCAGTAGGGGCATATCCTTCCTGCAATCCATCACGTAGCTCTTATCATTCATTAGGGCATATCCTTCCTACCATCTGTCACGTCTTTTAGCTCAAGCAGCTAAATAGCCCTTATCATTCATTATGGGTATATTTTTAAGTCGTCTGTCACGTCCTTTAGCTCAAAAAGCTAAATGGCTCCTATCATCCATCAAGGGGGCACGTCTTCTGAGTCATTGTCCAAAATAAATCTAGTGTCTCCCCAAGAATTTCGTCACTCTAAGAGTCTATTCAATCTTAGAAAATAAGATAAGATGTGTTTGTCTTCTCCATAAATCATGCTACGATAGCAAAATCATAGAACCTCCCCAACACCTTTCAAAAGGTCCAACCTACCATCCTTTTAAACCCAAGTCTCCTTGGTAAAATCTCATCTTTCAAGGGCCAATCCCACCAAAAATCCTAAGTCTCTCAAAGACTCATGATCCTTGAAGCCCAGTTTCCTTTGCAAAGCTAAAGTAGAGCCATGACTCCCAAGGCCTATCATCCTCAAGTTGGTTAAAAAGGGCCTAAACCAGTCAAAGCCCATCCCAAGCCTCCTTAGAAAATCATGCCATCCTTCCAAGTTTGAGCCTCCTTAGTAAATCATACCATCCTTCCAAGTCTTAGCCTCCTTGGAAAAATTATGCCATCCTTCCAAGTTTGAGCCTCCTTGGCAAATCATACCATCTCTCCATATCCAAGCCTCCTTGGCAAAATCATATCATCCCTAAAGTCCAAGTCATTTGGACAAGCAAAATCAAGCTCGTAAACCAACTGGTCAAATCACCTCTAAAAGCCATGTCTAGAGGCAGACTCTTAATAGATGGGTCATACAGAGCTAACCCATAATCTTCACATTTGAAAAGACCAAAGCTAATCGAGCCTTCCTACCTAATCTTTTCCAAGGCCAAACTTAATCGAGCCTTCCTACCTAATATTTTCTAACGGCCAAATCTGACCTAGCATTCCTACCTAAACTCTCCTTCCAGACTAAACCTGACCTAGTTTTCCAATTAATAACCTTCTCTAAAGGCCAAATCTAACCGAGCCTTTCCTACCTAATCTTCATCAAGGCCAAACCTAATCGAGCCTTTTCTACCTAAATCCTCCTTCCAGACTAAACATGACCTAGTCTTCCAAGTCTAATCTTCTTAAAGGCTAAATCTAACCGAGCCTTCACACCTAATCTTTTCCAAGGCTAAAATCGAGCCTTCCTACCTAATCTTCTCCGAAGCTAAACCTGACCTAGCCTTCCAAAATAACTTTCCAAGCCATACTTGACTGAGTCTTCCAAGCAATAACCTCTTCCAAGGCCAAACCTAATCGAGCCTTTTCTACCTAATCTTCTCTAAGGCTAAACCTAACCTAGCCTTTTAAGATAACCTTCCAGGCCACACCTGACCTAGCCTTCCAGGCCATACCTGACCTGGCCTTCCAAGAATGACCTCCTCTAAGGCCAAAACCTGACCTAGCCTTGACTTCCTCCTAAGGTCGAATAACCGAGCCACTTTTCTTCATCCTTCCAAAATGGGGGCACCCTCTCTCCCAAAAAATCAACACTCTCATACCAAGTTGACCCTTCACAGGTTCAAGGAATCTAATTTATAAAAATCTTTGCATAGTCAGATGAATTTCACACTAAACGTGTCACTAATCAGAGCTCCAGAATCAATAAAGTTCATCAATTCGAATTCCTGACAATTAACCAAAACTGAGGGTCCTCCACCCAAACCAATCAATTTCAACTTTAGAACCAGATCCATCCTAGGATAGTCTTATGATCCATACCTTAATTCTGAATTAGATTTCCCTTATATAATGAGACTCATCCTAGGATAGCCTTAGGATCCACACCTTAAATCTGAATTAGGTTTCCCTTCTATAATTAGACACATCTTAGGATAGTCTTAGGAACTTTTTCCTAAGTAGATCGGGAATATCACCTCACTTTCATTCCAAATCTCCCAAAGATACTGGGGGCAAGCTTCTTTTATCAATCAATCCACCCATAACAATGTCTAGCAATGATCACCTAGACATCCCTATGGTTCTTTTTCCATTTCCTTATCATCCTCCACCTAGAAATGTCTGATTTCTCAAATTAGGCATCAATTTGGTTCCCTTTTCCATCCTCATTTACCTTAAAGTCAAACAAATCCTTCACCCAGACATGTTTAACCTAGACATCCCTCTGGTTCATTTTCCCACCTTTTATCCAAGTCAGTCCTATCTTTTACCTAGAAGTATCTAGCCACTGACCTAGATTTCCTTTTGGTTCCTTTCTCCGCATTCATTTATCAATCAACTTCCACCTATAAATGTTTAGAAAAAATCACCTAAACATCCCTGTGGTTCCTTTTGCCATCTTCCATAGATTCAATCATCTTTGTCACCCAAACATGTCCAAATCCTGATTTAGACATTGATAAGTGCATGATTGATGATATTTTACCCCTGATCTTTAACGCATTTTACTGTTAAATTGAGTTTAATTTGTTTGTTCAAATCCTTTTCAGAATAACATGTAGGATTCTTTGCCTTGGAAGGCTCATGTATTGGAATGTGCAGAATATAGCAATGTAGCATTAACTTTTTGAAACAAGCTGGGGTACGCCCATGATTGGGCTGTGCGTACCATGAAGCCTGCCTTTGGAAGTGAATGAAGTTGGAAAGCTTAGCACATAACATCTATAATCATTCTGAAGCTTGCCTTAGCCCAGCACCTTGCAATGAGTTCCAGCATACTGCAGCTGTGAGCGAACTGATTTTGCCTTCGCATTTTGCTTTCGCCATGCTTCGCATGCTGCCTTCTCCATGCCTTCGCAGCGCATGCTTCGCAAGAATGTCTTCGCCACTGCTTCGCATTTTGGTTCGCCATACCTTCACATGCTGCCTTCTCCATGCCTTTGCATTTTGCTTTCGTCATGCTTCGCAGAGCTTCGCATGCTGCCTTCTCCATGCCTTCGCAGCGCATGCTTCGCAAGAATGTCTTCGCCAATGCTTCGCAAAATGTCTTCGCCACTGCTTCGCATTTTGCTTCGCCATACCTTCGCATGCTGCCTTCTCCATGCCTTCGCATTTTGCCTTCGCCATGCCTTTGCAAAATGTCTTCGCCATGCCTTCGCAAAGTGTCTTTGCCACTGCTTCGCAAACTGCTTTCGCCATGCTTCGCAGTGCAGTTTCAAAGCGCTTCGCCCCGCTACTGCCCGTGGCACCTCGCCACAACGTTTTTAAGCAGCTAATATTTCTCCGATTTTTGGGGAGGATATTTTAAGCAGTTAATATTTTTTTTGATTTTGCGGAGGAGAGGCGATGAGAGAAAAAAAACAAATAAAAGGAGATCAAAATCCATAGGATCAGAGATAGAGATTTTGGATCGAATATATTAGGATCAAAGAGAGATTTATTGATGAAGGATTGGACGTGGAAATCAAATCAACTGACATTGTGAATCAAGACTAGAGGATCAAAGTAGAGGTTATCAATTTATCATTAATGGATTACTTGATGTATTCTACATTGTTCTTTTATTTTTATT